>JAHZMX010005068.1:0-45332 GCA_027743895.1 Seira musarum
TCGAATTAAACTTAACGTTTGGACACGTTGTCCGCTTGCCAGCGAAAGTAGAACGGATAACTTCATGGAATGTTCACGCAAATTCATTTCATCTTCCGGTTTCGTTGTGCAAATATAATTTAGCAGAATAGCAGGATCCCAAATCACATTATATTTAGGACAGGCTGGCTTTAGCTTAGATATTCCTAACATTACCCGTTTTACGAGATCATGATTACCAATAGTACAATTATCAACTTTTCCAAGTAACAACGAAAGAGCAGAGCGAGCAGTATTTACCACTGAGTAACTTAGATTTTGCCGATACAGCATATTTAAAAAATCTACCACTGTATATATTGTAATACTTGTTACACTTTGCGTAGCACAGTAGGAGTACCATCGTTTGTAAACAGATTCGTATTGTTTCCACGTAGAAGGAGTACAGGACGCTTCCAATAACTCCTTCACTTCATTAGAGACTTGAAGTTTTCTCCAGATATTACTCCTACTGACAACGTCAAGGACCTAGAAAGAGGATGATCTGATAAGTCATGCGCAAAGGTTAACTTATATTTGCCTGGCGGAAATAGTAACTGATTTGAATCTAAAAGCTGAATATAAAGTGGAAACCATGACTGCGTGGGCCAATAAGGTACAACAATTATTCCTTTTTTCTTTTCTAAAACCACCTTTTTTAGCACTCGAAGGACAAGTAAAAATGGAGGAAACGCGTAAAACTTATTCTCCCAAGGTAATAAAAAGGCATCAATCCCAGACGCATTAGGGTCAGGATACCACGAATAATACCGTTTGCATTTTTTAGTATGTTGTGTAGCAAATAAATCTAATTCTGGTACAAAAATGATTTACAAATGAAACTAAAAGTATCTGCGTCTAAATAAAAATCACTAGAATCATACTTTGCCCTTGATTGGGCATCTGCAAGGTAATTGTCTGCAGATGTAATATAACTTGCTCTTAACCATATATTTCTGCGTTCACACCACTGCCAAATATTTCGAGCCCACTCATGATTTACTGAAGATCTGCAGCCCCCAAAATTATTTATATACGCTACTGCAGTAGTGTTGTCAACTCGCAAAAGAATTTTATACATTCTTTTCAGAACCAACTAAAGATTTTAATCCGTAAAAAATTGCAATCAATTCTAATGTATTAATGTGAAACTGTCTCTCTGCCATATTCCAGAAACCTCTAGTTACATTTGCATTAGTATGAGCACCCCAACCCGTAAGTGAGGCGTCCGTGTATAATACAATATCATAGGAATCATCACGAATTGGGCTAATAGAATTTTGTAGAGCAAGTTTCCACCATAATAGATCCTGTCTAGATCTCTCTGTTAAAATAAATTCACCGTCGTACCCGCTATCTGACCGAAGTAAACAAAGCTGTTTATTAATTTCTAATTCACGGGTATAGAGCTGTCCATATGGAACAGCAGGAAGTGTAGCAATTAAGTTTCCAATCAGTATTGCAATTTCTCGAATTCTACACATTGACTTGGAGGTTATTTTAGATATCATATCTGATATTTTTAAAACTTTTTCACGTGGCAAGGAAATTGTCATTCCTACAGAGGAGAATTGAAATCCTAGATATTTACACGCTTGTGCCGGAAATAATTGAGACTTGGTTTCATTTACAATAAACCTAATTTTTGTAATAATAATGTGGTTGCACTAACATTCTTGTTACATCTTGAAAAGCTTCCCTCTAATAAAAAGAAATCGAAGTAATAACTCGATGTATAACCTTGCTTACGAAGGTGACCCACAACGGGTTTAATTACTTTGGTAAATAACCGCGGAAGCGTTGCTAAACCGAAAGGACATCCTTTAAATTCGTACAATTTTCCGTTAAATTCAAATCTAAGGTATTTACGACAGCAGGTATGAATCGGAATAAGATAGTAAGCGTCTTGTAAATCAATCGTTGCCATAAATCCATTCTTATAGATAAGATTGCATATATTACGGTAATCCTCCATCTTAAAGTGTTTCGGTTCTAGATATTGGTTGAGTTTTTTCAAGTTTACAATCAGCCTTTTTGATCCATCTTTTTTAGGAACAAGGAATATAGTTGATAAAAACTGATTTTTGACAGGTAAAACTTCCTCAATTACATCTTTTTGAATTAACGTATTTATAGTTTCGCTGACAATCTTAAAATCAGAATCATTAAATACAGACGGTTTAGGTTTAACTAACTGAACAGGGGTCAGCAAAAAAGGAATAACGTATCCACTTATTGCACTTAATATCTCAGTGTCAGAGGTAATTTCATGCCAATATTTTACAAACTTACACAACCGACCCCCTATTTTAGCAGTACTACTTACGTTTAATTCAGATTCGGTTCTTGTTGGACACTCGGGCGTGGAGACGTAAATGCTTTGCGTTGATGAAAAGCTTCCTCTCTGCGATCTCTGAGGAGCTCCTCTGAGAGGTTGACGGAACCCCCTTGATCCGTTCCCCGAATATCTGGTTCCAGAGAATGCGTATGGACTAAAACGGGATTTGGCAAATCGCTTCTGTGTGGGTTTCATTAAGTTGGCGGTCGATTTACAAGCCTTGATCTGTTCAATTAGGTTGTCACCAAATAGATACTCCGTGACCGGATTGCTAGCGGCACATATACCGGACATTTCCTTTGGTAAAAATGCCTTACATTCTAGGCGACGTCGCTGTGTGATTTCATTATTCGCAGCACAAGTAATACCAGCACCTTCAAGAGTGAGTTGTAGTAGCTCCTGCTTTGCCTTCTTGTCTACAGTTGTTCCGAGGTTCATGATCTTTTCCGCAATTTTAACGTAGCAAACTGAAGCATGGCTTACTAATGATTGAATTTGCTGATATGCAAGATCCTTAACTTTTCCACGACCTAGATGTTGCCAAATCTCAGAATTTACTTTTGGAGCACTTAAGAGTTTGCAGTTTTCTGGGGCAAGATACAACTTTTTCCATTTGTCGCAATCTTCCTTAGAAGCACGTTTAGTAGCCAATCTTCCAAACGATTCCGCAATACCTTTTTGTAGCGGGGTTCCATACGTTGGCTCTTCCAACGTTTGTTCCAAAATCTTGACTAATTCCGAATCATTATCCGAGTCGTCTAAATTTTTTATATCATTGGCATTAAAATGTCTCAGATACAGCCGTTATCTTTAAAATACAACAATGCTTAAGTTATTTACCACTGCAAGAATTTAAGAGGCCTTCAGCCATTTCAGAGGGCGTATCTTCTCCTCCCGCATCCATTTCATCGAGATCTGATCCGTACTCTTCATCAGCCTTCGGTTGTGGTGCGGATTTTTGAGACATTTGCAGTACAATAGTTTTCAGTTCTTCTAATGCATCAGGAATCTTCTTCAGATTCTCAATGGCTGCAGAATTAGCTGCTACTGACTCATTAAGCTGTTGTAGGTTTAGTTCCGATGAACAGTCTTTACTTCCTCCTGGAGCGACTTCGTCACTGCAAAATCAGTTAAAGGAGGTGCGTCAATAGATTGACTTTTTGAATCATAATCTTAAATGGGGCCACGCCCTCATTTCGGCCGTTACCCTTATCAAAGGTCATTGTGGCCATTTTCGGTTTAAGCTCATTCAGCTTTTGCATTGATTTATTTTGACTGTTTTCTTCATCTCATCATATCCACCCAAATATGCGTAATTGTAATTAACTTACCCTTTGGTGTTTTTCCCTCTCATCTTGTCGTCGTGTCGATGGTATCCACTAGTTAATAATGTAGTTATCTTGTTTGAAAATTAAAGTTTTAACTATTATCAATTTCACGAAACAGTCGGGACCAGCATCAGAACGATTATGAGGTGAACACGAGCAGAACGTCATAGGTAGTACACGGATTTTGTTTTGATGGTATATTTTTTTAATATGATGCGTCGGGATGCAGTATCGGGGGGATTTTGCGACAAGTATATATAGTAGTACCGAAGGTGAAGAACAAAGAAGGATTAATCCGAAATCGCTTTACACACAGTCGTGAGCACTATACGAATGTATAGGGAATAGGTAATATGCGACCATTAGCTTGTAGGTGGGATTGAGAATTTCACGCGTCAATTCTGCACAATGGAGTTACTAAGCCGAGCTAATCAGCCTTGGACTTGCTATCGTGAGATGAAAGATCCAGCAAAATTACACGAGTTTCGCAGAAGCCAATCGCGCAGTGATTCCGAAAAAGATTAAAAATTGAGAATGGAAAATATGCGGATTAAATGTCTCACTGAAAAGTAGCTAAAAATTAGTATGGTTTCACCATCACTAATATTAGAACGGAAAATAAGGATTCTCATGAATTCAGACAAGTAAATCCAATAGCAAGTATTAACCTTAACAACTGCAATATCATCCAAAATGCGTGGAAGGGTCTTATAAGATTAGTGTTCCAAATAATGGAAATATTTTAATTTGAAAAGGAATTAAGCATCAAAATATATTAATCAGCAGTCGAAAATATTTTAGTCGTTTCGCCGACGTCGGGATGATCTAATGCGATTTATTTATTGACATGAAAATACCACGTTAAATATGAAATCGTATCTCACTTCTCCCCATTTCAGAATCCTGGACAACTTTTTTAAAAGAAATTGAGAACTTGTATATTTACTACATAAATTATTTCCAGACACGAGTACTTTACTCGTCTGAATGTACATTATTAATGATTTCAAATTTCTATGAAAACCTTGAAAGGATTAAGAATTCATCAGGCTCAATGAACTCGAGTTAGTTACAAGATTCTAAAAGTTATATAAATCAGTGCATTTCTCGTGTAGTGTAGGATTATCATATAAGAAGCTCCTACAAAAATTGTGAGTGGTCATAGTAGTCGCGTTTATTTTATGCGTAAATTCTCGCATAAACTTTAGTATTTCTCTTCTTCCTCTTAACTTTGCAACCTGACACTGTTTGTGTTCTTAAGTTCAGCGACTTTTATGTTGTCTACTGCTGCGTTGTGTTGTCGTGTCGAATGATAAAAACGAGAGCCTCTTGGCAAAGAAAAAAATAAAGATGAAGAAGTGAGCATACTTAACTTACTCCTCTCAATCCACAAGAAAGAAATGAACGTACTTGACTTAAGCCAACTTCTTGAAGAAATCACTGAAAGAAATCTACACTTCTTCAGACGAAGAACAAAATGTATGCGTAAATCACAACAAGATTTCTTCGTCAACTCTTTTATCACCATCGCTTTATGCCTTCTCGTTGATGGCTACGTCGGGATGAAGATGAAGAAATGAGCTTGAATCTCTGGTAGCTTTCACCAAAAGTAGAGGATGTAAGTTTTTTTACAACCTGCTTTCAGGTCAGGACGCTCAAGTTTCTTGATGTGTGTGTGTGTGTCTGCAGTGTGGTAAATTGTGCAAAAAAAAAGTTCTCAACGTCGTCGTCGACTATGATGACGATGACGACGTTTTTCTCCTCTGTAAAGCAAATAAAGGAGTTTGAAAACTTGTAATATCTGTTCAGATATGATGTATAGTCTTTCCCATTTCTCGCTTTTATTTAAGTTTATGTCTAACATTACAAAGTAAATTTTAACAGTGTTCCTTGGTGTCACGTGAGAATCCTTCCTGTAGCGTTCTAGACTCTTTTTCTTCGTCTACTTACTTATGTACTCTTTGTGTGTTCTTCTCGTGTGCCCTTGTCTTTCTCTTATGAAGATGGTTATGGCGATGACTAAGCCAAGCCTGAAAAGTAAACTTTTCCAGGGTAATAATAATACGAGAATTTTACCGTGTACATAGTATAATTTAGGAATGCTTCGTTCCCAAAATGGCTGCTTTATTAGAAGGAAAGAAAAAAAGTGGTGCTTTTGGGCACAACAAGCCACTTTTATGACATGTTTTCATCGTTGAAAATGTACTTGTTTCTTTTGTCGAGGAGAAGTCTCTCTTTCTCTTTCTGTCCTTGTATGAAATTTCCTTGCTGTTCCCCAGTTTCAACAAACTCACACACTCGCACGGACTTCTTTCCGACTTGCACTCACACATTCAGGGAAAGCATTAAACACGCCAGATGTGTAGTAAATTTTTCGACATTGATTCATTAGAATCTCCTCTATTTTCATTTCCTCTTTTGCTTGTCCCACATCGGCAATAATATCATGCAAGTTGAGTTTGAGTCGAGTCGACTATAGGAGAAAACTATGTAGCTTTATAACCTGTACTAAGATTTACAGGAACGGAAAATTAACGCGGGAAGTAAACAAGCCTTGTCTGGCCTGCTTGAGTACTTTCTCCCATTCAATCCTGATATGAAAAATGCCTCAACGATTCATTCATTTTCAGCAACGATGTGACTTGAGTCGTGTTGAAATTTACGTTACATTCTACATGGCATTGAAACAAAAAGTTTAAAACTTTGAAAAGTTTTCAAATTCCCTTTTTTAAATCCTGCCTCAACCATCTTGCATACAACTCTAATTAACAGGCTTAAATTTAATAACGTTACGCTATCAGGTACACATCACATCCAATTTTCCAGTCTAACACCAGATGTAACTGCCTTGAAATGTGTAAATTACAGGCTTGTTGGAGGTTCATTTTCAATCATTAAAGATTACACGGAATTAGATCCTCTATGGCTATACAAAATCCCTCCAAAAAAACTAAAATGGACGTAGAAAAGAGTTTGAAAGTGCTCATGACGATGATGACGATTGATAGTGCTCGTGGTCCCTGAGGGAACTAGTCTAGCAGAAAAACTGGGTTGTCTTGTGTCACAGCCACGCTATTGTGTAACGTAACAATGGCAAGCATCGTTTCGTCTGACAAATGCACTCATTTTTTTGTGCTCTTTAGCTCCATCCGGTTGATGTGAAAGTATTGCGAAAGTATATAATGTTAGAAGGCAGGCAGCGCAACGGGAAAAATATTTGGAAAGTAGAGAATTTTCAAGGACATTTGTGTTATTAAAATTTGTTAAAAAATTTCATTTACGTAATACTTACTGAGTAAATACAACAGTTTCATGTTAATTTCAACTTAATGCTACTGAAATTCTTGCACCATTCACACAAGTGTATTACCAAGAAATTCTCCGATAATAAAACCTGTCAATTATCAATTTATTACACAAAAACTATTTTATCCTAAGATAAGGAACTACATGAAAACATAACATTTCAAAACTTGGTTTTTACCAAAATAAATTCTGTTTTGCAAGCCATTGAAAACTGAAAATATGAAATGAAAATGGAACAAAGATTAGATGTGTTATTAGTTTTCCGTGAACGATAATCGTTAAATACATATTGGCTTTCCGCTTCTGCTGCTCTGTTGATCTCTTACTTTATAGAAATAAATCATGGCATTATTATCTGGACTGGAGTTGTGATTTGTGAGTACTAAGGGATGAATTCAAATAGTAATGGAGAGGAAGGGTTCACACATCATGTAACCAGCAACATCTCACTGATCCCGCACGAGTGAAAATGTTTACATAAACACGAGCATCAACATTATATAAAGTGAATGAGTGGCTTTTGTTTGCCATTCAGTGGAAAGTTTAGCTCGACACATATCATATCACATATTTCTAGGGACTTGACTATTTCTGCTTATCCAAGCATTTTTCTACTGATAAAGCCAATTTAGAGTCTCGTTTCGAGGAGTTAATGGAACGCTACAAAATTTTGTTAAGGATAGGATTTAGTTGCTAACGAGAAATGAAGAAATATATTTTGCTAGGGGAATCAAAAGGGTTGAAACTTCAGCTGGATTTCAGATTCTAACTGTGCACGATCATTTTTTTTCACATAAACTAAATCATTAAATAAAGCAATTTTAGGGGTTTTAGCTTTTGGTACACTCTAAAAAAGCATGGGAACAGTAGTGCATGCAGTTAAAAATGTCGTGTCTGCCGTAATTTTAATTTTTTTATTTTTTTGCAGAAAAGCAATTCGAAAGAAACAATAAAACTGGTTTCATTATTACCTTGCTTCCAGTTTCATTAGTCTTCCGTTTTTCATTCTCATTCCCATTATTGATTTGATGTACAATCCTTACAGCGTTACTGTCATTAGCGCCAAGGGAGTAGGTAACAGGAAGCATGATGCGTGTTGTAAATGTTTTCCTGAACTTTCCTCGAAACACGCCAGCAGCCCTCTCACTTTTATCATCCATCCCATCATCTCCGTTACTTGTGGAGTTATCAACACGTTTTGGAGTAATGATGCGACCGTCATCACCAACCCCATCATTGTCAACATCACGTCCCTCACTTTCTTCTTTCCCTTTAATCTCCTCCTCATTCGTCGTTGTTCCGACCAACTTTTGAGGTGATGTAGATGATGATGGTGGTGGTAATAGTGGCTCTAAGTGCTTCTCAACTTTTTCCCCTGTGAATAAAGTGATGTAAGCACAAATCGGTATTGGAATTACATCTTCTTGTCGTTGTTTCGCGTTTAGTCCCGTCTCCTCAAAAGTCGAAGAGGAAGTTTTTAACTCAGCTGGATCACCATGGCTCTTTCT
Organism: Seira musarum; assembly: GCA_027743895.1. NCBI lineage: Eukaryota > Metazoa > Arthropoda > Collembola > Entomobryomorpha > Entomobryidae > Seira > Seira musarum. The sequence goes on from JAHZMX010005068.1 coordinate 8,499, forward strand.
TGAGACAACAGGCAAGTCGTCCACATTGTTTCCACGACCATTTTCCTCATAAACTTTATTTTTTCCCTGCGTTGTCGTCGGAGGAGGAAAGGACATTGTGTTACTGGTACTTTGAACGGCTCCTGAAATTGTGCGTCCACTTCCGATACTACTGCTTACATCTTGTAAATTTATCGCAGATACTTCGAACTCGATGGAGATTTCATCGTTACTCTGGCGATAATTGTCTTTAGCTCTCCTTCGTGATTTTCGTTCTTCCTGCTCGTCAAACCCGCACTTGTCGCATTTTACGTTCTTCCATTTCCAGACAACTTTGTCGTACTGTGAATCGTTAAATGAAATTTGCTTCAGAATCCAGTCTATTTATATGAACAACATAACAAGAATGTCTTCCTGTTTCAACCAAAACTGCTCCATTATCAAATGTTCCAAAAGTGCGGTGATTTCACATTAAGTTTCACGTCATTATAATTTATGAAAATAGGAAATTGACGTTTCAACCACTCATTTATCAAAAAATATAATGTGTGTATATTAAATACATTCACGATAAATTTTTATGCTACATCGCGTTTTATTTTTATTTTTAGAATTCTATGAGGAAATACGAGTGAATGGAGTGAGTAAATTGGATTAGAGCGATTTATTTTTGTCATTGTGGCTTCATTCATTTAATGAAGAGCATATGCGTGCGTCCAAATAAAATGTTAAGTCATTTTACTAACCCGAGTGGAGTTTTTCCAAGGCAACATGAGAGGGGCGAGGTTTGTACAGCTCTTATCAAAGGATATGTCGGATCCAATGGAAATCACATATGCGGAGAGAATAACAAATTTGATGTTAGCCTCCTTTCCCCCGCGCGGTGTGCGTATCTAAAATGAAACAGAAAAGAAAAAAAAGGAGCATCATTTTAATACATTTTACTTCGGGGGTCTATGATGAGTTTATATGTCATGGAATTTTCGTGCTCAGAGGTAAACGAGTGTGTAAATTTAAGCATTTTAAAACATTGAGCACAATAGATAGATTTCATAGACATTTAAGTAGCAAACCTCCAGGGTAAAGTTTTTTGGCTTTGGCATCGCACTCTCGATTTCAATTCGAAGCCGGAGTTTCGTTACACCCCCGAGGGCCAGTGTTGTGTTGTTTGCAACACCATCTGAATCGACCCGATTGATGAACATTCTGAATTGGGCTTTCTCAGGTACCTAAACAAAAGGCCGAACAATTTCAATGATGTAAACTTGAGACGTATAGTGTAAGCGGTTGTTGAGTTTTTGTGTAAGTTGAGAAGTGGTTATGTATCATGTTATTTCAAACTTACAACTTCTCGTTTCCTCCTCTTTGAAGGAAATCTTAGAAAGGGAGGAAGGTTATGAGGATCCAAATGAGAGTAGTCTTCCGTGGTAGGATTGACGTTATACTTGAAGTGTGGTCTGTCAGCTCTCAAGGCATACGGCAGCTTGTTTTTTGTATTCGACTTAGAGTTTTTGTATGCGACACTGAATGCCTTGTGGCTATCGTTTTCTTTGTTCAGAGGAGGGTGGGAATAGGAGAATGGGAAGGGATATTTTGAAGCTGATAATGCCTTCCGTGATAGTGATGATAATGATAGTTTTGGCCTTCTCTCTCCTTCCTCTCGTCTTATCTTCCCATCAAATTGGCCACTTTTTCTCTCATTCTCCTTGTTCTCGACATCCCACGTATCATCGTGATGTGGCTGAGCGCTATTGTTTTTCCTGTTGTCAATTTTCATTGCATCATCTTCAAAGTCCTCAACTGAGTGGTAATTAAAAACCTGCTCGGAGCTGCTTAAGGATTCTACGGTTTCCTTTTCATGTCTCCTGGCTGCTCTTCCTGCCCTATTTCAAGCATTTCAGATGAACTGCTTGTTCCTGAAGCGGTGACCAGTTTTTCATTACTTTCGCCCCATTCTCCTGAAGAAGAGAAAGGAAAAGATGAGAGATGGAAATGTGAAGCCGAAAATTGTCCTTGGTTTCATTTTAGAGTAGATAATGCCTCCCCTTAATCTTTTGTTTTTAATTAAATATGTAGAGCAGAAGCAAAGCTAAGCTTCGCCCGCCACTCTGTCATATAATCACCAATGAGTCATCTCAACATAGTGTCTCCAGCTCTGATCGTATAGATATATCCCTGGGTGGTCCTTTACTTTACAGCATGTGGCGTACAACACTATGCACTACTTTTTTGCTACATTTGCATAAAAATACTTATAGGCTAACAACACATATATTTCAATATTTCACTGACCTGTATCGTACTCTGTCTCCTTGGGCAAATTAGATTGTGGCTTAACGTACAAAGTGGCCACGATATGCTCACTCCAAGGTTTATAGCCCGAGCTGTTCACTGGCAGAGCTGAATAAATAATACATAATATTCAAAATTTCACCGCACACAGTTTATCTTAAACTCAAGCAATTACAACCATTTAGTCTAAAAATAAGCCCTAAACTTTCTGAATTCCGTCATAGTCATCGCTTCACTCATCAACAACAAGAAAACAGCTCGTAGGTATGTCTGGTGCTGAGGAGGAATTGCTTGTAGCCTAATTTCTCTCGTTCCAGTTTGGTTGCGTTGCGACGCTTAAGTATGCGCTTACATAAAGGTAGCACTAACAATGAATAGGGAATGAGATTCATCCATGCTCAATAACTCGTAGCCTTAGGAAAGAAGCAGCATGCCTTAGACTTAGTTCGCAGATACCTAACCAGTGCAGTTGAGAAAAGGGAGATAAAAGATGTTGTGAAAGTTAAAGTGGAAGGAAACTAAAAGCGTTTTCACAATATACGATAATATCATATAGGTCGGGGAAAAGTTTTTTTTTTCTGAAAAACTATTTTTCCGGGGAGGGCATTCAGAGGCGACCGCAACGAGGAAAAGATTGATCCTTGTCACTTCATGAAACCAATGGTTATTACTTCGACCAGCTTTCAAAATATAAAATAGCTCTTTTGGCTTTTCCCTCATCCATTCTTAAAGTTAAACGCTAGAGCAATCAAGATAGGTATGCGTATGCAGTTATCTGATGTGATATGATGCAGTGCATCTACATCTATAAAAGTCTCTTACCTCATGGGCTTAACTTTAGCCCATTATGAGGGAAAAGTAGGTAACCTTTGCGGGAGAACATGTTAGACAATGATTTGTATGCGGAGTGAGTACTGCATAAACACGAAGCTTGGTAGATAGGTCATAAGAAAGAAATTTGGAGAAGCTGTCTTCATGACTTTAGGAAATTTTTGGAGAAAACACGATGCCCTGCTATGCCATTCCCCTACTTAATTTGTGCAGTTTGGCTGGTTTGAAAGATGCAATTTTCTAAGTTTTGGCATATGACACGAAAACACGCCAGTTTGTTTATATTCCTCATATTTTTCAGTCACGGACCACCTTTTAGACAAAAACTATCGGATATAATTTCCCTTGCGAAGTTCACAGTTGGCAGTTACCCAGCGAGATCAAAAGCAAACTAAAAGTGTAAATTGCTCACCTATTTCTCCGAAACTTAAAGTTTGAGCATCACAAAGTTCATCATCTCATTTATCCTGGAGGACTAGATACATCCCTAACTACATGCTTTTACACAAGTATCTTCTTTATATTAAGCTTTATTTCGTAAAATTCATAATTTCTTGTAATTATTTATGAAGATACAAGCTAAAGAGGTTCTGATGGATGGAAGGAAAAAGGGGAAAGAGAGGAACGATAGGTTTTCTAGTACACCACTTTCAAAGTTTCCCCTTCCTTTCCAGCCATTCCCTTTTAAGGACCTCAAATAAAACGTCAGAAAGAGGTGTTACTCTACAAACAAGTACATCCTAAAAAAACTTCCACCACACAAACTACAAAGTTTCTTTTGAAAACTTAGCCTAAGGTAGATTTGTTTTTGCAAGAGGGAAAAGAAAGCGGCGGGGTAAAAGACTAAGAACATGATATAAGTATAAGTCTGTACTGGTAGTAGTAGTGAGTAGTAGTTGTAGTTGTAGTAGTAAAGGAAGTGGTTTTCAGTTTTGGCCTTACAGCTATCTATGTTCAGATAAGAGGGCTTTATGTAGCTACGTTCTCTCAGTTTAGCTAGTATTGATTTTACCATGTCCGTCTTGCGAGAGGATAACTCTCATACGACTTACGACCCAACGGATTGGCATGAGAGTTGAAATACGTTTCAGCGAACTTGGACGACTCCTTCTAAAGCCATTTTTATGCAAGAGCATATAGCTTCTGCTAGATGATTCGAAAAGCCCATTAAAATTAAAAGCTAAGCACCACTGTTACTTCAGATTAGTTGGAAGCGTTTTTTTTATTCAAACAGACTTACAAGTAGCTTGTGATATCTCATTGGGAACGAAGATCCAAAATCTTTTAATTTTAAAATTTGTATGAAGCTGTTATGAGTGAAAAGGTCGAGACATGAGACAGTCGATACTAATGAGATTTAGGATATTTCTTTAAACGATATTTGTTGAACTTCATTTACTTTTTAAAAAATCATCAGCTCCGTACATAACACTTTTTAACAACTTTATTATTATTACCACGATTCATCTATCTCTTTACAAACACTCTCACACACATATAATATGACTTTTGTGAATGAGAGGAAGAAACTCGTAAAAATAGGAATGTATACACAGCAGACAGACGCACATCAAAACCACAAGTTTAGTAAACGTATGGACGGATGGTGCGATGATAAAGTGGGCTTGTACGCTTCCGTCATTCTTAATTCCGTATGTGTACTTCTATCAAATTTATTTATTTTTTATATTTTTACTTTTCTCGTTCTTGTTAGGGACAAACACTAGACTTTATTTTTCCTTACGTGGTTGTAGTTGCTGGCTTGTAAGTTTCATTCGTACGTAAGTAAGTATGTATGCAGAACATGGAAGGAGAAAGAAGAAAGGCGAAAATGAACATTGTTACTGGATTTGAAATGCTTTCTTTTTTCTTTCTCTTCACAAAAAAATCGGCTTCATTTTTTGCCTAGGGTTATGTTGTATGCGGCAGTGGTGGCTTTAAGGGGAGAGGCGGTTTTTCTTCTTTCCAAACCTTCTTTTCAAGGGATATAATATATCAGGATATTATGACTGAGAAGTGGGTTCTTGTCAGTATTCAATGAGTGTATGTTGTCGGAAGGTGGTTTTACTACTTCTCCTCTTCTTCTCCTCCTTCAAGTTTCTCGTTATTTCTTTTCTAGCTCCTCTGCTATACCAATAATACCACCACTTCCGAGGAAAAAGAAGCATGCACTTTTGAAGAGGAGCGGGAGCAAGTTCCCACACCAGAGCTCTTAAGAAGAACATGCTTTTTCCTCTCTTCAGAAGAGGCTGAGGTACGTACGTGGTTATAAATGGTTTCAAAGGTGCAGCCACACATAATCGACGTGAAAACAACTCATGCTCTACGAAAAGAAAATCGGAAGACAGAAAAAGGGAAAAAGCTGTCCGGTTCTACTGCTTGCAAGAGGAAAAAAGTGATTTCAAAAGAAAGAAAATATATATCGCTATTCTTTTTTCTTCTTTTTTTCCATGATAAGAGACGCTGTGAATTTAGATTTGTTAGTGGTTGCTAGTAGATTCACTACTTTAGACAAAAGCTTCTATTAAGGATGATACCATGACATCCCTCCACGATTTTCTTTTACTTTTCCTTTCGTTCAGTCCCAATCATACAACCAAAACATGCATTATTATGACCTCTTTTCCTCCAACCCATCTTATCTTCGATCCATACCAATGAATTTCTCTAAATTTTTTTCTCACTTTCCAACCAAAAATAATACATCCAAGCTATAATTCAAGGCATGGAAGATTGAAAGAAGGAAAAGGAAACAAACGGAGTGTAAATTCATTAAAGCACGATGGACCGGAAGAAAAAGGCTTTTACATTAAAACTTTAATTAGAAACAGCAGCGGTTTCCTCCCATCTCCACAAAGAATAAAAAGATCTGATCCTAATCCGTTTGCACACACACGCGATTCTCTTTGCAAATTAAAAGCACTCCAGATAATAAGGGAAAAAAGGATAAAATTTGTATGCATTTCACAGCTCTGCAATCCCTTCCTCTTCTCGTTTTTTTTGGTGATCAAAAGAATACAATTATTACAGGTTTCCCACTGCGCCCTGCCCTCTCTCAATTCTTTTTAATCTTTTCTTGGGTAAACCGCATTCCATCTCCGACTTCCGAGATTTCAATGAAAAAGCGAGCGTGAACATGGTTTCTCCAAAATCACAATAATTTAGCCAATAACACTGAACAACTTCGACTACTTTGTTTTTTTTCTTGAGAAAGATGATGATTATGATCATGATGATGAAGATGGTTTTTTTTCTGAGAAGAATGTAAATTTCCTTTCCTATCCAAACATTTTTATCCTACGGTGTTTCAGCAAATCTTTTTTTTTCTTCGGAGAATTTCAGGTCTTCTAATCAATTTTTATTGTATGAGCATAAAAGATATTCAAATTGAGCAACTTTCTCTTTGCTATCACTTCATTTTAATAATAATTTTACTAGTGCGTTTTCTTCTCAATGTGGCAAGCATTACTTAGATTACATCATTATGTGCTGACAATAGATCTAATTTTCGGAAGAAATTTTCATTAAAATATTTTGCATATGCTATGATACCATACATAGATATAAGTATATTTACACCACCTGTTTTTCCCGCGTACCCAGTAACCATCATCACATCATCTAGTGAAAAAACAAACTTTTTTGCTTGTTCAAGATATTACAAAAAAAAATCACGATAATGAAATGAACTATAGAGAATTTTGTAGAGTGAATGGTGTTAAGAAAAGCCTTCATCAATCTTCATTTTGATGTTCACACAGCTACTACGACTACGAGTCCTCTTGGCATACACCGCACCATCAAAATAGATGAAAAGATAGGGAATTGAAGGAAGGGCTTTGAAGTAAATTTGACATCATGTCATGTATTTAGTCTTATGAATAAGCTCATGATAAAAAACCATTCATGAAATCTACGATCCCTCAAATTTTTCTCCCATGCACCTAATATTACTCTTTCGCCCAATAACGAAGTAAAAAATGATCATCTTGTGGTACACTTAATGTGTACGGATTATGGATCAGAGGAAAACACCTTGCCTTTTTTTGTTCCGTTGTGAAACTTGTTTTCAGGATCATTTCATATCACACCACGACATTATCGATTTTATATGAGTACGTAAAACATTTGACGTTGTTTCACTTTCTAATATTACGAATAACTAATATGTGTGCCGTTCTTTAACTTTTTTTTGGATTCAGGCATATTATACGAGGAGCGGGTCAGAGAAATAGCATGAGTTAGTTGAAAATCTGCTCATTTTTTTCGGTGGGTTGCCTGCTGTAGGTGGTAGTGGAAGATACAGTTAATGTTACAAGGAGCAAATTAGTTCATTCAACCATCAAACTTACTATTTATAAGCAATATCATTCAAAGTCTTCAAACTTTGACTCTAGGCTCAGCGGAATGCGGATAGACATAGGTACATAACAATAATGTCAATGTTCTCTTATTATTTCTTGGTAGTTTCGTACAACATGCGAACTGACTTATTTGAAAAAGTGTGAAAATTTCTATAAAAATGGCTTGAAGACAGTCCCCGTTGCTGACGTCGTCTACGGAATTCGAACACAAATCTCGACTTTCGCTTATGAAGATCATTATTCACGAGGTTTTATTCAGCAAAGAAGTCAGTCAAACCCCTTTTCTTCACTCCTGAAAGTTCCCTTCATTAAAAAAAGGATTTTGGGAGATGTGTGGAATGGAAAATGTGCACACACACACACACATACACACACAGGAAGAGCTTATATGAACACCTCATTCAAAGTCTATGACTTGGACTACTACAGTCGAACACCGTACTTTGCGTACAACAGTACGCACTCACATACTTACAATGTAATACACGAAGAAATGGCGTGTTTTCCCATTCTCATTCGAAACATTCAGTCTTTTCTAAGCCGTCATTCTTTCCCCGTCTCATTGAAATGGAGAAAAAGGAGAGTCATTTGAAGTTGGCTTACTCATGTATTCCCTATTTAGCACTAGCACAGAAGACGTAGGGAAAAAAAGGAATTACAAAAGTGAAGTGACTTTTGTGCTTACACCCCTTCCTTCTTGATACAACTTTCTGATAATAATGCTGCAGTAAATTCTTGTGCAAATTACTACGCTATGCAACGCAACATACCAAAAATTTTTCTAACTCAAGTTATTAAACTCATCATTATTTGCGTTAGTCTGAAAGCTTATAGTCTAGTTCAAATATACTTACGAAGACCTAATATTGCGTTCTTCTACTTTTCATGTGTTGTTCTCCAGTAGAAAAGCTGAGTCTAGTCTGGCTATGATCGTAGCAACTTAATCAGATGCACAATGAATGCTTATTTTTCAACAGTGTCGGTCCCACGTTCCTTCACACTCACACTCAATTTGCATTTACTTATGAAATTCGGAGGCATAGAAGCCAAATGAGAATGAATACACCTAATACATTTTGAAGAAAAACAGGGAGTTTGGCTTCGGGATAGGGAAAACCAAAAAAGAAGTTTCATTCACGATCAGTATTTTTATGTATACCTGATTTAAAATTGAATTCATTTCATTCACGTATTTCGCTAATATGACTTGCTCATAAAATACCCCGAAAGAATCAATAAAGTCAAACAAAGTGCTAAAGCAAAAACTTTCAATTTATTACGTTCTTTGGGAAGCATAACTTGTAGTAATATTGTAACAACTTCAAATACAAATATGTACACAGCGTGGCAAGTAGCAACTTTTTTTTTACTTTCCAACAAGCTTGCCGTTCAACGTCTTCGTCCACAACAGAAAAATTCAAGTTGATCGAATTTTTGCAAGTTTAGCGATACAAGCCAAGTTACATGGGTGTAATATGGTAATCCATAAAATAGTATTTATTTCTTTATGAAACTGGCAGATTTTTTGACAGTTCCTTTTCCAATAGTAAACAAGACTTTCTCCTCAAGTAAAGCTGTCAAAATATCAACTTTTATTTCAGCAAGTAACTCTGGTTCCAACAAAAAAGAAGTGTATGGGAATATGAGAAAGTAGGAGAAATCACAACTACAGCAAGTTTTTTTACAGTGTTGTCGCAGCGGCTGCTACTGTTACTCTTTTGCCATGTCACATGGCTGAGATGAAGAAAAGGGACGAAGTGCTGATCATAGTATTTTCTTTCTGCACCGCACAAGCCATACCATGCCAAGGTCTTGTGGTTAGGGAAAGGCTTGGGTAACTGAAGAAGGTTGTATATATCTAGTCTATGATATGGAAAAAGGAGTCGCATGCAATACTGCACAATGAACTACTACTTGCCACTTTATTAAGACGGAGAAATCAAAGGAAACGGGGCATTTTGCCAAAATACCAGCAATAATTACTGAGCGCATGGTGAAATAAAAACGACAGATTTTTTAAAGGCTACTAATACTTCCTACTTATTTGTAATTTGTATTCGTTTTTAAATTGTCTTAAATGCATATTTTGACTTAATATGAAAAATCTAAACGTTTCTCGTTTATTATGATTACATAGAAATCATAAAATATATTTAAAGAAGAAAACTTGAAGGAATAAAGGTTTTGAAAGAAACATTTAAAGTGCTTCCAGTGAAATCATTCCCCATAGGGAAGTTTTCGCAAGAAATATGGCTCATGTCGTGAGAAGACAACGGCTAAATATGAGAGTTCGCTTTATAATTGAATAATAAGCTGGGAGAATAGCTATGTGCAAGGGAAAATAAGAAGTAAATTTTTTATTATCTTTGGAAGAAGATGAGATGAGATAGAAAATACAAATAAAAGGGTTTATAGGTGAGGAAAAAGAAGGAATAGGAATCCAGTAGAGCACAAAGCACAAGCACAATACGTGTAGTCACTCAGTCACTACTCTTAAGTTTATTCCTATACCTTAAGCATGTTGCAGCCTATTATGTAAATTAAAGTTGACGTTGTTGCCTAAGGTATAACATCACAAACATGATATTCTTTTCAAGGGAAAGCATAATATCATATTAGAGCTCAGCTCTCGTATACTTTACATCTCCCCTTTTTATGAAAATCGAGGTTGCCGAAAGATGAAGAAGCAAGATGTGAATGAAGGATAGAGTTGGAAGGAAAATAAGGAAAGATCTTTCGCTAGTCTACTTTAATATCACACCTTTTACTTCCTTTTTACGGCATTTTCACTCTTTAACTAAGGCTCTATGTAAACAAAATTTCTTTGAATTTCCCTGCAGACCGAAAAAAATGTTTTTGTTGCTAGTTTGTATCAAGAGTCAACTCAAGCTAAAAAAGAAAATGCCGAATTAAATTAGAAACTGCTAAAGTAAGAAAACGAGAGTTACTACTATAAATACAAGTTTTATGAATCAAATACAAAGGCTGCTAGCTAATATGGAAGGATAAAATGTGTCAGCCAATTATACGAATACCTACTTGGTTTCCACTAATTTACAAATAAACTAAATTTGCTCTATGGAGAAAAAAACTACTTTGGTTAGCACTTTACGCTTAATATTCGGTGTAATTACTTATATAGGTAATTCTTATTTCAGTTACACCGCTTTCAACTTCAGTATTCATAACTTTAAATTAATAAATTAAATGTTGTAAATTAATCACTAATAACTCTTCAATTCGAATACTAACCATTTTGTTTCAACATTTTCCTTCGTGCTTAACAAAATCATAACCTAATTTGGACATACGTAACTTGGATTAATTAATGCCGTTATAAATCAATACTCTTTAAAACTACTTGGATGACTTGTAGCGTCCATACGACTTTAGCTGACAAGGGAGCGGAAAACTGAAAGTCGCAGCAATCCGCTCCCTTATTTTCAAGGGAGCTGGAACCCGAAAAAGGGAGCTAAAACCTTTTCTTTCAATCCTGATTCAGACAATGTTGATATTGTTGATGGACAACGCGAACTAAACTTATAAAAAACTTGATCCACGTTTGCTGATTTTTAATTGAATCAGTAGTTGCTGCCATTGTATGAACGATCATTCATTAAGTGTAAATACATAGCGTCTCGCTTGATCAGATATCTTCTCGGAAACACAAAATCCATCTTTCATTAATTCATTTTACATGAGACGTCTAGACAACATGAGAACTAGTGTGAGTGATGATGATGGAGATTATGACGCAAATTTCAGGGAAAGTTAAATATACGCACAGCTGCGCATATAATGCATATATGGGTATTTATTAGTTTTGGAGAAAAATGACGATCAAAATGTTTGTGTGAACTTACCGGACACCTGTAGTGTAATAAAATAGTATCCTCCATGCTGGAGGCTATATCCATTCTGCAGAAAGACATCACCCGTTTCCTCGTCCGCAAAGAACATGGTTGGATTTAATTTCTGACATTTGGTAGTTGTCCACCCGTTGACAGGACAACGGTTTCGAGTGTCGATGACGTCGTCAACGACTAAAAGGGATCTTGCACGTCGCTTTGAGCGCTGATGGACTCTGGAATACTTGGGAAGGGGTGTACTAGCGGGAGAAACATTCGAAAAATTTCTCTCAAGGAAGGATTTATAAAAGCTACTCTCTTGTAAAGGTCGATTGTTATCAGTCTCCTTATGGTGAATGTTTGTAGAAGATAATAATGACCGATCGTCATCAGGGATCGTGAAACTGGCCCCTATCACCTTATACCTCGGGGTTGCACATGGGCATGTTGCCGCTGGCCCGACTTGGCCAAGCTGACAAGTAAGACCCAGGTCGTCATCCGCAGCCTCGATCCGGAAAAGAGGGGATGATCGCGTGGGCGTACTATTCGGACTCTCGGGAATGTTAGCAGGGCTTCTGCTGAGGTTTGATTCTTCCGTGCTTAAATTAGTATCGACGAAATTAGTTTTTGCTGGCAAGTCTGCTGTGCCAGCAACATTTGATGAACTTGTTGATGATGCTGATGATTTGAACTTTTTTGGGAGAGAAGGGGCCTTCTCATTTTTCCCTTCTCCTGTAGCCTTGGAAATTGTTGCGGTATCTGCTGCTGATGAAACGAATGCAGGAGACGTAAGAAATGGTTGTGCTTGCTTGTAAAGAGCATTACCATCGACATAGTCAACTGACGATGCAGACAAAAAAGGTGAGATTGTTATAGCTGAAGTGCTATCCACAATGAAAAATGGCTCCTCTGCCAAAAATCGAGGGGAGAATCTGTCGACTAAAGCAAAAATATCATTAATTACATTTTCATGCGATTTTCATCAACTCCATTCTCACACATCAAATAGGAGCCGGATCATTCAACTCGAGAAACACATTATCCAGCAAACATTTACTCCTTATCTTAATGTTTGTTAGACCTTCCCGCTAATATGACATAAAATTACTAATTATAGGCCAGTCAATCATTTTGCATTTCTTTCTGACGGTGATAATTTTTTTTAAAACATTCATTTTCATGCTTTCTATCTGAACATTGTATAAAAATAAAACGCAGGAAAGCTTGGTCATAAAAACACGACAACAGTTTTCACCGTAATTCAAGTTTGTAAAGTATATTATACACCATAAAAGGTTTATCACGCAGTGATGCTTCGCATATTCTTTAATATTTATCCTGTTAGCCAAACATAATGTTTTCCTATATGAAAGTTTGTCGTCATACTTCATATCAAAATTAAATATGACCCTCAACCAAGCTTAGCCTGACTCTCATTTTGTTGGACCATGTGTTGTCTCGTGTTTAAAGATGCAAGTAGGGCGAGATTAGTTTTCCCTTTCCCCAGAATAATATAAAAAGTGCACAAATGAAAGTTTTATGTGACCAGTTAAATAAATTGAATTTTTCTTTGCTTGGCCAAACGCTCAAAAATATACTTGAGGTAAAGATAGAATGAGCACGGGCAAGTGTAAACAAGGGCACATCCTATTGGTAGTTGCTGACGTTTTTCATCAAACAAAGTTTTTTTTTCTTCTTTAAAAAATATGAATTACCCAACGTACCTATGAAGAAAGTAAATAAATACACAAGCAAGATCTCATTTTTAAAATTCGAAACTGTAGTCGCAAACATGCACAGAGTTATAAAAAAAGTACTGGTGATGTAGCCCATTTTACAAGACATCACGATTGTAACAAACAAACAAAGTTGGCCCGTGGAAATAAGTATTTCGTGCGAGAAAAAAATGTACATCGTAAATAGAATGAAAACTGCTGGCACGGTTTTTTTTTCTCCTGGCATAAAAATTATATGGAGCCGGTTTGGTTGGACGGTTGGTTTGGAGTCTCGCTTGCATCATATTATCGTCATCCGGAAATTTATTAAAATAAAAGTTTATGTTTGCCGCACACAGACAAAATACAGGATGATTCTTTAGCAAAGTGTATGTAATAAACGTGTTTTTCCTTTTTGTTTCATTTTTTCCTCGCCGTTATTACAACCACCACCAAAGTCGCCTCACCAGGTACGTTACTACCTACGTCACGGAGAGAACCGGTACCGGAAACCACAATGGCAACGGTATATGCATTTCGTGATGTTTCTATTTTCATGCACGTTTTTTAATGATGAATAGAAGAACGACGCGACGGAGAAAGCGCTATGTTGAGCTATTTCACCATTTGTATTTTCAGTTTCATTCAACGTGTCCTCACTTTCTCATGAGCGGTGAAAACCACTTAGAATTTATTACATGCGTAAATGTTAATGGATTGGTCGTGTAAAAATAAAGAGCATTTCGCTCGTCTTTGATGTTTCTTCATCTCTCCGCCGTTCTGAATAAAATGCGACAAACGAAGAAAAGGGACGGCAGAAGTAAACGGGTGCATACTTCACTCGTCTCAATGCACCAGTTTTTGGATTCACAGAGAAAGCGAGAAAGGACAAGTGAATTTTGGAGCGGGACGAAGGGAAACAGCTCAACATAGGAGTAGGAGCGGAAACAACGAAAATGCAGGTTAACCATGTGTTTAAGCTTCCTTAAGTACGTAGGATTTTTTAAAGGATTAAACTACACAATAAGTGAGCAACAGTAGTAGATAGATACACACTATTACAAACATTTTTTTTTTTACTTTTTCTGTTCATCGACTGCCAAACCTAAATGGAGCAAAGTCGAAAGTTATATAGCCCTTCTAGTGGAAGGGCTTGGTGAGATGAGGTAAACTTGGTGAAGATAATAATTAGGCTTGAAAGGTATCGACTTACTTTTTTTCATAAATGGTGTTCAACATGCTAATTAGTTCTGTGGTAAGAGCCAAACCGAAACCAATTTTTTTCGAATGCATTTCATTAATCATGGATACGTATTTTGGGTGATGTGATGTAGGTACGTACGTGGTTTCGTTGTTTGTAAAACTTTTTTTTTTAAATCACAAGTCTATGTACCTCGTTTAATTTTATACTTATATCGACGAGAAAGGAGGATATGGAGAGGGAGCATTGAAGTCTCTTGAATATTTACGGTTGCTTGAGCAAAAGAGTGTTTATGCAATTTTGGAGATCAGAGAAGAACGATGTGTACTATTTACTTTCCCTCGAAAGAAATGAAACAAAACAAAAAATAAAGTCTCGTAGGGAACAGTTCGAGTATCGCAATTTTTACACAAGAATGGAATATAATAAAGAGTAGGTTTTTTTTCTTTGGCTTTGAATATTTTGTTTATCTAGGTTTTTCCGGAGGAAAAAATCTTCATAAAACAGATACATTATTTTATTCCTGTTATAGGTCGTGAAAGAAGTACCCGGGCCTTCTATATACACGCTTCTTTTTGGTCTATGCTCCTGTGAATAAAATGCATTGAAAGGGAAAAGAGGGACGACAGGATCTCGACTACTACTACTTCTATACTAGGTTGGATTCTGGTGCCGTTCCCGTTGAAGATGATGATGTACATCTATGTAGACAATATGCATAAATTTTGATGCTTCCTCTAGAGTGAGTCCGACCTCTCGCATGAGAGTTTCCCAGCCGTTACTTTACGATATGATGATCATGATATAGTGACAACGACGACAGCGGTGGTGGCAGTAAAAATGGTATTGGTGGTAAAAAACGTTATTTTCCATGGTTTGGGTAAATAGAAGTGATTTTGTGTGGAATCCACGATTGTGAAGTCCCCTTTACTCTTATGAGCAAGTACTCCACCGTTATGCATGTGAAATCGGTGAAGAGGGCTTTACTGGCGAGAAGAAAAAAAACAATGCAATGGCAAAATGTACTTACTCACGAAATTGGATATGGGTTTTTGTTTTAACACTGGTATTTGTAGTGCTCACGGGATAAACACAATGGCGACTGTGATGCTCATGATATGCTGATGATTATACATCTACATGGATACTTTATTCTTATAATGCTGCCGCTATAAAATAAACTATTTTTTTTGTCGAGGATTCAAGTAGAAAAGCATATTGTTCATATTGTTTGTGGCGCGTTAAACTCTATTGAAATAGACTGTTTATCATGTTCGCGTTTTCCCCACTTACCATATTCTTGACATGTGCGGCCGCTCCAACATGGATTACAGGAGCAACTTCCATCCTCTGCACACCACCCGTTCTCACAGCGCTCCAGTCGTTCCTTTTGTTCCAAGGGGGGTGACGACGATCTCCATGATGGTGGGTAGTCTTCAGACCTGTCACCATCATCATAAAAACTCATGACATGGAATACATACAAAATGTAATTCTTTCGTTATGAATGAATTTTGGGTGTGTAATAATAAAAAAAACATACGCAATAACAAAATCCTAAGCAACAAATACTATAACTTTAGTTGTTTGCAAATTGCAATTCATCCCTCTCCTGCAAAATATAATATTGCGAGCATCATTCTAGGATAAGCCCTATCACTGGCTCTATATCCATCTCCCGAGAAAAAAGGCCTTGTTTCTTCATCATGAAATATGATTACGGTTTAAAAAATTATACTGATTATGGATTCGGAAACGTTTTTTTTCAGTCTTAAGTTCAGCAAAGCATGATTAATATAAAAGAATTCAGCATTTTTGTTTTCATTTTCCATTGCTTACTTACGTCATCGGGTAGACAATTGCGCATTTCAAATCGTCATTGCTGAAGCAAAAAACCAAGCCACTAGACACTCGAAAATGATCGGATATGCATGACCGATGCCTATAAAAATGTATGGAATAGTGTTTCCAATTTTTTAAAAAGAATTCCTTTAAAACTTTCTGACTATCATGAAGACCAACGGAATGAATGAATGCATTCTTGCACGATCTAAGTATACAATGTAGATTCCTCCAAAGAATAATGGAATCGATCATCGCAGTCCTTCCTATATGCTACTTAGTAATCGTAAGAAAAAAGTTTTTTCTTTTAAATGTGATATTGTTCATGAGTGAGTGGCAGGACATGTCCCTGGCAACAAGACAGAATAGGAGGAGGGCCAAACAAGACACATACCAATGTATGTAGCAAGATTGGAGAAGTGAGAATGATCTTTTTATTCGTGGATGATTAATCATGAGCCATGGTTTCTCGCGGAATGTCAGCCACATTCTAGTGGCTTTCTTGGGGAAACTAGAGACTGGTGCTTTGAATGAAATACTTTTCCGTGTAAAGTAGCTAATCACTACAATACAATTCGATGTCAATTTGCCAGTTACCTACGCCACTTTCTTCCATTTTGGCGAAGTTTTGATCTTAATCGAGATAATTCAAATGAGTGACGAGAATTACTAAAGCACTAACAACCACAATCTCAACTGAATAACTCAATTTCGATTGATGGAACCTAAAATTCGTTTAAAGATTGGCATTTAAGTTTGCATCTATGTATCGTTTTTGCGTCTGGTAAACAGAAAATTTCCATGTTTTATTAGTATTTTCAAAGTACCTCGTAATGGAACAAAGTATTCAGGGGAATTGCCAATTAAACTAGTTCTAGAGGCCATCAACTTTTGACTTATCATAGAGCGAAAACGAGAGAGAAGTGGTACAAGTGCTCCTCTCCCGTTCTGGCAACAGTACAGTGTTACATGATGTGTGGCAGGGGACGACCCACTGGCTTCATCTGTAACGACTACAACAAGTTTATTCTATATGAACTATTTCTAAAAGCAAGTATATATATGCTAACTTTAAATTTATCAGATTGGAAGAGAATAGACACATGCCCTATATTCCCTACTTTTTGAAAGTCCTTTGCTTCCGTTAAGCTCATTTTTTTTAAATCGGTATGAGACCATGTCATTTTCCTGTCAGAAACCTCCTCTTCAAATTTATCCGAATACGTATCTATAGCCCATGTATGTTTCCTACCTTCAGTATTAGAATTGATAACGTCGCAGCCACTCTTCACTCAATAATTGAAAATATCATTCTTGTGAACAACTCAAGTGCAGAAATTCATACATGCATATTTACTTATATACTTAAGCTGGATCCCTTGAAAAAGTACCTGATTAAAATGTAATACGAGGAGGTATTGTAAAAAAGTATAAAATACGAGGAGGTAAGTATAAAATAAGTACTTTTAGCAGATGTTTTTGTGATAAAAATATGAGTGGTAGCGCAAGCCTATTTGCCTTTGCAGTGCTTTGACAGGGAACGAGTTTAAAAGACACAAGATTTACTTGAATATCTCTTGATAAACATGCAATTAAAATGTAACGAGAGAAAACTACAAGCTCGAAATTATTTTACGTAAACATGAACACTTCAAAGGGTCCTCAAGCCGTATAACTCATCCAAGTTTTGATCTGGTGAAGCAATTAGTGTGCAAAAATTTCAAAGAGGTAATTTATCTTGATAATGGAATTGTCGTTTGTCCCTGAAGTGTATCTCTTTCAACTTTCAACAGAAAACAACTCAGGCCTTAATCTCGTTACCTTTGATATTTTGATCCGTGGATTTTCTATTCCCATGGCCCATTTTTGAAGAGGAGATTATAAACATAAATTTAAAAGGTTTTTAATTGTTGGCAAAGCAAATCTGTTTTCAATTATGGTTGGAGAAGGTACACTCCATCATTTCACAACACCCTACAAATAATATACGTATATTATATGATGAGAAGCTGGCATTCAATAAAAACCTACAAAATATAGTTACGCCCATCTAACGAAAAGTCGAGAAAGCAAAAAAGAAACCAACCCATTTAAAAGATGATTGTGGCAGCCAGTCACCCAGAACGTAATATGGTATGGATAAATCTTTTCCAAGAGGAGAATAAAAATGTTTAGCGATAAAAGAATAAAGGAACTTGTCTTCTTACCATGACACCCCCTGTCCCATTGCTTCCCTAAAGCTTCCTTCCACATTTCCGTCTTGCTGTCCCGAACTGAAAGGATTGGTGCCCATGAAAGATTTAACATTTTGTGTGGGCGCGCTCAATGGAGACGAGCATGTGGCACTTAACAGTCCTGTGAAATTAAAAAAAAAATAACATACCCACATTATATTACCTACATAAAAGCACAATAGCATAAAAATTTGTCTTTAACCATTCCAAAAAACCAGAGCTGCAGTACTTATATATATTATGTCGTAAGTAACCTTAACCGTAAAGGCCTTACTTTTCCCAAAAATTCCCTTTTGTATCAAAAGCAACAAGTATCAAAAGTACCGAGGAAGTAGTGAAATGTATACATGCAAGCGATTTCATTTTCTTCCTGAGAGGAATTCCTAATACATTTCACTATACAATATTATTAATACATTAGGATGCAGTACAAGTGTAATGATAGCGACACACAGAAATTCCTTTTTGGCATTCACGATACATGATCATGCTAATAATCTGCCCATAAAAATAGTTGACCTAGCCACTCAGTCAGTCAGTTCGGACGGTACATGCTCAATCCATAATCTTTTTATATTTTTTTTCTCATAGAGAATGACAAAAATTTAATTTAATTTGAAAACGATACATATACATCGTTCATTCATTGCTTTCACTTTTAAAAACTTCTATATCGTTTGATGCCAACTTTGTCTCAAAGCATTTTATCATGTTGTAATATTTTCATTTTTGTGGGTTCCATTTACGTATTGGTTTGATAGTAAGGAATGCCAAAAAACGAAGTTACTTTTGGTTTGTTAGAAAGCAGTTTCTTTCATCTCACAAATTTTTAAAAATATTCATGGGACATATCGGCTTTATTTGTTCTAAATAATGTAGTGGAAAAAAGTAACAGATGAGGAAGAAGTAAAGCTTCCTCAACTTTCTGTTGGCTCTTCTTCACAATGACTAACAATAAGTGGGATGAGTAATACATATCAAAACTATAGAGAAACAGTATTTTTAGTGATTATTAAAAAAAAAGATATAAGTTTACTTACACGTCATACTGTAGAAAGAGTACAAGAGAAAGCTCACAAAAGGTTAAAATAAGTAGGACATGCAGGATAAACATATATAGGTAGGTAGGTAAGAACGAAAATGTCCATGGTGCAATATTTTATTCACAGCTTGCAAAACAGTTTAAGCAAGTGACTTTCTTTCTGTTTGAAAATATATTTTCACTTGATCGCAACTTTTTTTTATTCCTTTGTGAACCTAATAAATATATAAAAATATGAGGTCAAAAATCGATTTAACTCATTCAAATTCCCAAGCTGTACATGCAAATTTTTTGGATGCAGGCCTAGCTATCTGAGCTGCCCCATTCCACAAAAAAAAGCAGAGGATGGAGGGAAGACGGTTGCTTGCGTGAGCAAAGATTTTTTCTTATATCCCAGGACGTCTTTTTTGCTTTATCTGTCACTCTCTATCAAAAGTATTCGTTTTGTTATCGACGATCGACCAGGAACGTTCATTGGACATGCCAGTGTTAAACATCGCCACACCATAGGATGCGACTACTACCACCCCCACCACAGAAGAAGAGGACGAGCAAAAGCGAAATAATCTCAACGGAATATAGCTTGTTACACTTTCAAATTTTTTTGTGTGTTGCCTGCCAGTTTCTCTGGCCTGTCTTCCCCCAGCAATTGTGATTGTGTACGTGTAGCAGAAAAAAAAATGTGTGTCGAAGGCCGAGCAATATAAGATTTTCCAATTCCTCTCTTTGGGTATTTTTTCCGCATGTATGGATCGGAAAACGATAGAGAGTAGGAAAAAAATATGTGAGAAAATTGTTGTTGTTGATGATGGCGATGAGTTGGAGGATTTTCAGGCGAGGACTCAGGACCACTGAATACAGTCCTTTTGGTATTGTTGTATTTAAGTAGCAATGGGGAAGCTCATATGGCTGTACACACTATGAATCGTTATATGGAAAACAAGGAAGGTATCACAAATATCTTTACTTCTTTGTTGCTTCCTTGGCTTCGGACAGGATTGGATCTAGATGTATTGATCATATTTATATTTATTTTTGAAAAGATAATATTGAAAAAAATAGATACATAATATTATACAAAGCTCAGATGATTCCATGCGTCGCAGTCTGTTACAAAAGCACTTTCAACCCATTTGCCGCAGAGACGTTTCGATGGGGTGATGACGGCTTTTACTTTTCCTCCATTTTATAGTTTCCAATACAAAGGCTGGTGAAATCCAGTGGTGGTGGTGGTAATAGCGGTGATGGTGGCTTTTCTTTCTTAGGTGGACAATGCTACACGAAGCGTGAATGTGTAAAAAAAGGAAAAGCTGACAAGGGCGATTATTTCTTCTAAAGTGACCAAAAATTGTTGTCTGCCGTTGCGACACACATTTTTCATGCCATGTAAAGTTTACGAGGTGTTATGCATTTAGAAAAAAAAGGATGTGCTTCTACAAACCAGGCTGACTTTATAGCTCCGCTTACCCACCATAAGAAAGGAGGCGAAGGAAAAAGAGAAATTTATTTGAAAAATTTTCCTTGTGAAATATGCACTATTTGTTTGCTAGGACCACACTAAACTTAGATTTGTACTGGAAGGAAAACAATGCATTAAGTACAAACATTTTTATATTCTCAGAGGTAGTTCAACTACCAAAAATAAATAAATTTTTTGCATGGCTGCATGATATGATTCCGCGGAAGAAACATAATTTTGCATGTTTTGTGAAATGGGGACAGCAACCTAAATTTTCCCTTTTGAAATTGGTTTCTTTTTATCTTGTGGACAATGCTTAGGTATACTGTGTACTACTACCTACTACTGGGTATTTTGTTGTACTAGCAGTAACAGAATACAAGAAAGTAAACCTTGTCGTTTTTCTTACATACTGAACACGAGCATTTGTTAAATGATCGTGGCGGCAGAAGCAAATTTGCCGTGATCTTCACTCCTACCGCATGAATGAAACTTTAAAAAGAAAAATGAATATGGGAAAATAGTTTCGAGGGAGAAAGCTGATAACTTGTAATGTATTTTTTTTCTCGGCTTGGCAACATTTCGTTTATTGACTTGATAGAATAAAATTGCTGAGCGGTGATAGGATGTGGGATACAAACACATTTCACTTCTTGCGGTCCTTCATGCTTCTCTAGTTAATCGTGAAGGAAATAACAGTAGAGGTGGAAAGGGAGAAAATGGGTGATAATGGCTCCAAGGCATCAAGTTTCTTCATCCCAAAACTTTGCATGATCTGATGCTACTTGCTACCCATCCACCCGTGAGGGATTAAAGAAGCGAAAAGCAACTTTGCATTAGAGTACAAAGTTTCGCGCGATCGTGCGGCAGAGAAGTAATAGAATCGCTATGATCCAAAAGGAATATCGTTTGTCATGAAAACTTTTTTTTTGTTGGACTGGGCCGGACGGCAATAGACTTTCTCATGAATCGTTAATGCCTACAGAATATTAAGGTTTGTGGCCACCTTCGCATCAGTGAAAGTCTCATTGTGCCCCATTATGTTACAAGCCGGTTCGGAGTTAGAAACTTTAGAAATTGAATGATCAAGATCATTGCCTAATTCACTAATTCTTTCATTCAGCACGGACACCACTAAAGGGTTTTAATTACATTGGCTCAAATGAATGCAGTTGCCGGGGTAAAATCAATTCAAGTTTTGATGCACTTGGCAACCACCAACCACCTCTCACCGGAACGACTCGCCGAATTTGCTGCAATGTTATTTCCTGACTGATATACGTTGGGTACATTTTAAATTATTAGTGTTTAGTAGCATGCACAACTCTAAACTTACTCATTTCTTCTTTTAAATTCATTCTCTATGGAATTTCACTTTATTTGACTGTACGTGGGCATGAAAACGCAAGCGATTTGAGCTTGAATCTATAGTAAATTGTACGGCTCATTCATGGCAAGGCAAACATTGTGGTATAGTATAGTACCCGTGACCTACTAACTTATATTCTATGTATCCAAAACAATATTACTTTATTCCAGTTTTAAACAAGGAATTCTTTATGCTATCTCCACTTCAGTGAAAAAGTAGAAATGGACATTGAGGAAGATCTTAAGTGAGCTGGTCATTTTATCCCCATCCCCATCTAAGATCGTTTCCTTGAGAAAATGACAGCTTAAATTGCAATCGCTTTTTTCTTGTGTAGGCACATGGAAAACTAATGGCATCCTTTGAGTCTCTAGGCACCTCACCCAACCACCACACAGTGCACACTCAGAGTATTTATGTTGTTCATTCCAAATTACACAATGGATTTTACCTCAAGAAAAACAGAAAGGACAACTTCATTCACGAGAAAAAAAATCAAGTTTCAAAATAGGACGGATAAAGACAAGCCCCATGCCACGCACACACACTCCATTAGAAATTATACGGATGAGCAAGAAAAATTGTTTTCTGGGAAAGTCAGCCATTTCCTGCCAACTTTTTCTGGGCAACGTACCTAGAGCACACAGGTTTTATTCATTTAGGCATTTCCTCCTCATCCATCCGCCATTATGAAGTTGAAGCCAGCCAAACGAAAAATATCACCCAACAGTGATGCATTCTGAGGGACACAAGACCCATCTGAGGTGCATAAAAAGTCTACCACTTGAGCTAGCACAACTACTATCTCAGTAGTCACTGGGTAGTCGGGGCCGTAATGGATTGCACAGTGGCGGCCAAGTAATATTGGCTTTTTTGTCTTTCGCCGAAATAAAATAAAGTTTTACCATTTGTTTGCCTTGTTTATTTTTTTGTTGGCTTTGGCCCACAAATTTAATAGTTCTTTTACGAATCTTTTTTTGTCTCTCTCACTCTTTCTCCATTTCAACTATCCACCTAGCTACCTACCCTCGTTACCTAATACTGTCTACTCCGTCTGTAGTGATATAGTTAGGAATAAAGGGATTAAAAAACCTTCATTTGTCATGAGTTTGATATACGTTTTTGCTTGGGAAGAACCTATTTCAATCATTTCTCGATTACCAAAAGAAATAGCTGCAATACAGCAGGGCAAAGTATTTTTTTTGTAAATATAAGTATTTTGTGAAGAGCGCACTCATTCTTCTCATCTACGTATAAGTTGTAGTCTCCAGAGGAAGCAAATTTCAAGATGGTTTCGTTTGCTTTCCATTGCTCCAGACGACTTACAAGAAAGAAGAAATAGTAGTCAGAGAATGTATACATATTTCTTCCTGATTCTTCTTCTCGAATATCCCTCGCATTCTCCTTAAGACAGACAATTTTGTGAGGAGAACATGAAGGAGACATGCACGGGAAAAATGAGTGCGACCGCAGGCTGTGCTCCACATTCCAAAGGGAATTTTCCGCTGAGTAGTACAGATAAAGATTTATATGCTTACAACACTTAGGTGACACTAGGTTACCTGACTTAAGGATAAAAAAGAGAGAGAAAAGAAATCTCTTTATTCCCCTTCACCTTTTTTCATTCAAATAATGTAACCCAGATTATATCCCCACTCGTCTTACCTTTGTGTACATATGTACGCGACGCGTTCGCTTGCCTGCAAACCGGGCCAGAGTAGACGAAAAAAAATCCAGATTATATTTGCACAGCTCTCTCAAGTTCCTTCCTATTCTTACTACTGTGTAAGAAATACCTGTAGACTCTGAAATAGCATTCCTTTTATTCTCTTGCAAATATCAATAAAAAGACAAGAAAGAAATCATGCAATTGGAAACACCTTCGGTCTCATCTTCTCCCTATATTTGTTATCCCTCTCAGTTTCTTTTTCACTTCCTATCCCTCCCTCCGAATATTCAAACCTATCTAAGCTATGCCTGCATTTAGTTCACCTTGGATGTGAGAGCCACCGTTTACAGCGTATCATCTAAATCAATAAAAATGGAACATTGATTCCTTTCGAAATCGCGAGAGAATAAAAGAGGGAAAAGTGATGGTGAATGAGGAAATAAAACGACAGAACAGAAACCATTTTCAATTTTTCCTGAAGTATATGTACATCTCATTTCTATTAAGTGCTCATGTAAAATCATAAAAAAAAGCTAGAAGGAATGAGAAGAGTTTGCAGAATATGACATTCTTCAATAAAGTAATTTTTATTGGCGCCCTAAGAATCCACCTTTGTTCTTCGCGTGTGTATGAGAAGAAAGCAGTACTTTTAAGTAGATACCATAAATTGAGGATGCCGTTCTCTCCAGAGTCCTCGTTGTAAATAACGTGGAAAAAAGGTTTCGTGTGGCATGGCGTGTGAGGAATCCGAGCAAGTTATTTCCCAAGAAAAAATCTCAAGTATTACTATAGTATACAGATGCGACGATATGAATAACGTATTGTGCTTCCATTTTCTCAAAATGCAAACTTCAAAAGCGATAAATAAGTTAATGGAGGAAGCGAACTAACAGCCACAAAACATTAATTCTATTTGACATGAGTAATCTGTTTCCTCCATCAGTAGAACATTTCTCCATTCCTATTTTTCTCAAAAAAAATTGTTCAAATATAGACAGAAAATGTTGAGCGGAACAAGATACGACGTGTGAATAGTGAGAAACATTAGTGTGAAAAAATCAGGCTTCCATTACAATCACGTGAATTAAATTCAGTAAAAAGCTTGTTCCATCCATTTTTATTAGACGCCTTTCTTTTTTTCTTTATTTCGCTATCCATCCATCCATCCACTTCATTACTTATTAATGGGAAGAACGATACTATTGGACTCTGCTTATGCAGTTTAAGTTGTTTAACTGACGTAAATAAAAGAGACACAAAAAGAAACGCTACTAGTCCTTTTTGCAAAGCAACAATATTTACGTCTACATTTTTTATATAAAATCCAAACGAAACACTTGTGGCAGCAGCGCTTGGCGCTTGTATCTGCTTGTATTGCTGCAATATTTTTCATTCTCCCGTTTGATTATGTATTTCAAGGAAATGACCTGAATAAAAGAATTATGTGATGGAGGATGAAGCATAGAACTTGGCAGCCAATGGATATGAAAATATAATATGTAAAATGTGTATTTTCCCCATTAAATCTACATCACAATACAACCTTTTAATAAGATGCATTATGTTACTCGGCTAATATGGTCATAATTACCAATTTTACGGCAAATGGAATGAAAGTTCCATTCAATTCGCACATTTTGCTGGGTGAATTGCGCGAGCGAAAGAAAGAGGAAGCATGTTTGTTCCGGTATAACAGAGTAGAAAAAGAATGAGTAATAAAAATAAAAAAGTGTGTATATTATGTTCCAGTACATTCAAGGCTTATAGAAACACCACACATCCCCCGGTCTTTTAAAGGAAAAATTGGTAACCTAAGTAATATGTACACACATCACATCATGCATTTATATAACTATGTAGTTATACTGCGATATGCAAAGAAGAAAGAGAGACAAAAGCAAGCAAAGAAAAAAGTTTTTGTGAAGAGAAAGCTGTAATGCTAAAAGGCAAACCATAAAATACTAGGAACGACATTCATCTTGTCATCACAATAGAAATAAATTAAAATTGATTATTTTATAGGGCAAGCTGGCTTTGAAAACCTACACTTTTAAGAAAACGATACTAGTGCAGACGAGCGAGAGTTCCCACATTTGAAGAGTGTTCAGAATACAAAAAAAAAGAACTTAAAATCGGGTTAAAATTGTAGAGTTGCAGAGGTATATGAAAGAAAAGAAGAGAAAATATCCTTGGATTTATTTGGGGCTTTTATTGGAACCGAGTAGTCAAGTGAGGTGAGGAAGAGGAGCTATATGGCATCACTTCGTGATAACATATTCATTCCTATTTTATTATCCACTTTCCTGATTTATGTTTTTAAGTTTGTCTGGAGGGAAATTATTTGGGAAGGAGACAACCAGTATGCAGTATCAACATAGAAAAGGACAGAAAATAAAAGGGAATAGAAAGTGTCATGGTCACATACCTACATTTTTGCTAATTTAGTCGAAAATTTTAAACACTTGCATAACGAAATAATAAATAGTTATTACTTCTTCGTTATGATAGTAGGCTTAAGTAATCTGTTGACCAATAATGAGTCAGCTCTAGAGTTCAAATAACCAAATTGACCAACAAATTCCTAATCTTGTAAGTAATTCCTCCGTAAATGTTTCTAGCTTGATTTTTTCCCAAAATGGGAATTAAATAGGTATACGTATCAGGATCAGAGCCAATTCTCTCTCATGATGCTGCCCATAAGTACTAAAGGGAAAAAAAACAGACGAAAGGAAATAAAATAAATTTACCTGCTTTTCGTTCTGTTTGCACTTCTGCAAAGAAACGTGATTGAACAAAAACACGCACTTCTCGTCTCACAATCTCACATTTTCTCATGAAAAAGCTGCTTGGCTGACGCAACCGTAACAAGAAATGAATTAGGAAGAAAAAGGGGATCTTTGGGGCGAAAGTGAAGGAAGGGGATTGCATTCCCGTTTTCTTGGAATGGATACCTTACATTATTATCCGCTATTTTATCACGCTTCAATGAATGTACGTAATGCGTCTTTGTGCTGGAATATCACACAGGAGGAGGACTTTTCTCTATTGTTGCCTTTTCCCATTCTTTCACTTTATTTTCAAACAGTGTACAATACAATTTCCTCATCCCACTAATATTACTCCAGCTAATGCCGCGCCTCCTCAAAAAGCAACTGATTTCCTAAAAGCCAGAGAAAGGCATACGAACAAAAAAAGGAAACTTGGTGAAAGGGTTAGCAGGAAGTGTAACTACTTGTACTTCACAGAAAAGCTAAAGAATTGATCTTCAAAGAAAAAATACGTGTCTACATCTGTAACAAACTCAAATTAAAAGATTAGAAATGTTGATGGGATAAATATCCTGAGTAAGCTTGAAAGGAAAGCAATGTTCGGGCAAATTTTCACAACTTTTGATGAAGCTCAAGCTTAAAAGCACACGTCGCACTTCTTTTTCCATTCCAACCTAAGCAGATGCAGATACGTTGACTGCTGCCATTAAATTTACGTCGTCAGTAATAAAAAACTTTTAATTATGATAAATGCCTATCATTATGATCATAAAATATCCTGGCAAAGTTTGTTGGTTTTATGGAGCTATATTTGTCATTTCAGCTCAAATATTTTATATATTACTAAACTACATTCCTTATTGACTAATGAAATAAATTACCTGCAAAACTTTTCGCTTCTTACTAAAATGACAGATAATTATTTTTCGGATGCACTAAGGCAGATAAAAATAGAATGCGATGCAATGGATGCAGTTTCCTTTAAATTATGTAACTATTGGATTTGACAAACAATAGAACACAATAAAGTACTTTAAAAGTGGCAAAAGCTTTCCCCAAGTAATAAAGACGTTATTACAATTTTACACGTACAAAAATATTACTTGTACGGTTACTGATTAGTTTGGCAAAAAAAGTGGCATGACTTTTTAATGGGCATCGCAAATACAATATTATGATATATAGCTATTTGCGTCTGGTACTTATTCTTTACAGTTGCAAGTTTGGCTTTACTTAACAATCTCGTTTTACGATCACGATCAACATGAATCGTGAACTGAAATTAATTCGAATTGATCAGAGAAATATTTTGACAAAATATTGAAATAATATGCTGGCAAATATTGAGCTTGTCGCATAAAAGAAGTTGCTTAAGTTATGATTTATCCCATGAATTGAAATACTGCTACAAAACGAAATGCTTGTGCGTGCAGTTAATCTTAGCATGCGATTACGAGTTTATCGTAATTAAGGTTTACCAATGTAATTGTAATTGTTACAAGCAAAATGATTTAATGCTTGATACACAAGTGATAAGATAAGACGAGTAAATGTATTCAAGGATGTAAGTACAAAAACGTAAAGTCATAAGTCATAAATGCGAGTAAACCCAATTTATCTCTCACGCTGTTTTAGATAATCATTTAGTTTCCATGTTTACAGTCATTTTAAAGGTCAAAATTCTTTCATACACGAAAACAATAAAGATATATTTATAACGTTTTTGCATGGCTGAAATTTGAAAATACCCTATGGTAAAAGCGATATACATAAATACCATCG
Organism: Seira musarum; assembly: GCA_027743895.1. Lineage (NCBI taxonomy): Eukaryota > Metazoa > Arthropoda > Collembola > Entomobryomorpha > Entomobryidae > Seira > Seira musarum. Next base: position 36,891 of record JAHZMX010005068.1, read on the forward strand.
TTTGTTTTGGTTCATGAAATGTCGTGAATTAAATCTTAGAATCTGATACTTACAAAAAAATATATATTATATATTTCAGCTTAAAGCATTTTGAGTCGGAGGCAGCTGTTCTCAACTAAACTTCCATTGATTCAATCGTTGCTATACAAAATTACAGCCCATAGTGTTATCAGAATATTCACCAGATGTAATTTCTACCATTTCCAATTTCGCCTACCTATGGTCTGATTTCAAGAAGCAAATATGAGCATAAATAAGTAATCGGTTTTTAGTAGATGTGGCACAGAATTCCCAAATTAAAGAAAAATCTAATTCTTTCCAACTCTCCAAGGTGTTCCTGGGATCATACATAGAGATAAAAAAAACTAATTTTAACAACAGAAATATATACAGTGAAAATTTCAATTTTCTTCTGAATACACAAAAAAAAACATCATAACATTACAATTCAGATCCAGAATTTCGATCTGCAAACTTTTGGTGAAAAAGTTGCAAAAGCGGAATGAAAGCTTTATCAAAACGAAAAGTCGGAACGCAATGATGGGAAATACTTTTTGGAATTTCATCCTCAGCCGCAACGAGTAGTTCGACTCTGAGAAAATTATATTTGATGGGAAAATAAAATTCCATTTCAGCAAGCAATGTACTTTTCACAATTGCTGCAATGTCCACTACCCACTCGTAATGTAAACGTGAAGTTAAGTGTATTTTTTTTGTTTGAAACATTTATTACGTTTTAAAAATAAACACTGGGCAATATCCCAAAAAGCGCATGTAAGTAACTTATGCAGGAAAGCCACAATGTGTAACTTTGTTGCCCTTTGTATTGTACTTCCTTGAAATATAATGAATTTCTTTACGACGAATGGCATATGCCATGCAATATTCACTTTTACGATGACAGAAATGTTAGATATTAATGTTCAAGTTAAAAAGAAGAGTATTGTTGTGTTGCGATGATGATTATTATGATTTTTGCATCAGATGGAAGGAACTTAACATCTCTTCTTTTTCGTTATTGTTCCTATATTTGTTTTGTGCAAGTTGGAAAAGAATGTTAAATGAAAACCACAGTTATATATGTACTTATACTACTACTTGTAGTAAAAGTTAAGGAAAGAGAAAGGGAAAAAGTTGGTGAAAAAACAGAAAACCCATTTCATTGTATTCATACCACCCATTTTTTTCTCGTGTAATACTCACACGTCTTTAAAACAGGTCACGTAGAGGGAGAAAAAAGGAGAGACTATCCGGAAGACCACTGGGGAGAAGGGAGGAATAAAAACTTCCATTTTTTTTGCTGAAAATGGATAAAAATTCATTCATGCAAACATTACACATTTTAGTTTTTTTCTTCGCCGAAAGCACGAGTTGTCTGGAATACTATTCTGGGTGCAGAAGAAGAAAACGAAAGGGAAAAAGTATAATAATAATAGGAGGAAGTAATGCCGGTGAAGTTATAGAGTCGTTTACAGGCAGGCCGGGGGAGCAAACGAAACTGCATTGTGATGCGATGTGATGGTCGGGAAAAAGAAACGTTGATTCGCTCGAACTTCGAACCGAAGTCCATAACATAACACTCACTATTTTTTTGGCAGATGAGAGGGGCACACTACAAAGATGGGAATGATGATGATAACGATGACACATTTTGAATATCAAAAACGTGCATGCAGAACACATGCACGCGTTGGATTTGATTCCTGAAAATGTTGCTGAAGATGATGAGTGAATGATGGGACCAACCGAACCATCATTAAAGGTAAGGCCAGCAGGGAGGGAAGACACCCAACAGAAAATGATCTTTAACCTAGTCTTTGATCTCTTACCAAATTATTCAAATTGGGCTCAATGTTCAAACTTTTATAGTGATGCATGCTTCTGTAATGAAATATTTTGTGTTCCTTTTATGGAACCTATACAAATGCGATTTCGATCAGTATTTTACATTCTGATCAGGGAGTTTTGAAAAAAATAAGCAAAAATTGGCATCGTTCAGAATTGAAGGTCAAACTGTTAAACATTCTTCAAAGCAATTTAGATAACTTTATACATGTTTCACATCGCACTGTTCTTGCATCGCAAATTTCTTTTTTTGCTTTTTTGATGAGCATCAGCCTGCTTTTATTCTTCTTGATCGAATAACTTTAACTTATTTTTAGTTAGCAAATCTTCTCAGGCACATGAATACCCATCGTACCCATAGTAAAGGGGAAAAATACTTTTTCCCTTCCATGCAAAGAATTTTAAGAAATCGCAAAAAAAGTAGTCCAAACTCGATCTTTTTTAACCCCGTTTAAAACTTTATGATAGCATTAGCGAGAACAAACTCCTTTGCTCCATATGTATAAGTAGTACTTACAGCCAGCTTATTTCTCTGACAAAGCGAAAGCATATTTTCCCAAAAATGCCAAGCTAATGCATTTTTTTCGTGGAATCAGATCAACTTCAAGTAGCAACGTAACCTTGTACCTTGGAGTTGGAGTTCATTCCATTCGGCAGAATCCATTACGACTACTTCTTTTTAATCTCCTTCTCATTGAAACATTTTATGCAGCACTGAAGATTGCCAAAATTCGATTACTTTTGCATGAAGAAGACGCGATTGCGATTGGCTCCATCAAATTATCATCTAAAAGATGTCTAAAGTCCATTATATGTCTTTGCTTACTTGGGCTTATTATAAGTAATATACACTTATATGCAGATCGTTTGGCCTTATATCCCTTTGTTTACTCTAATGGTCCAATTGTATCCCTTAATTTTTTCGTCCACGGAGTTTTCGATTTGAAAAATAAATATAAACTGTATTAGCTGCCACACCGATCTTTTTGAAGTCATACGTACACGATGCCATGTTTGCACATTTAATTTGTCAGAGGCAAATGGAAAATGAGAATACGTAATACATACATACTTCTTTAAAAAATTTCTTTCTTTATTTTTTTGTGAATCCATATCACTTCACATTTCATTTACCGTAAAAATTCATTACAGCTGACTGAATATCAATTTTTCAATATTTTCTGCATATCAACTCTTTCCAGAAAAAAGTTATTTCATGAGTTTTTCCTTTGCTTGTACCCGAGTCCAGAACTTCCCCGAAGGAGCTCCAACTAGCTGAACAGTCTGATCGTGTTCTCCTAAGAAAATGAAATCCTTTTGTAGTGTTTGCCCTGCCATATGATTTTTTTTATGATGGGGGGGGCGAATGTATTGAAGGAAGGAAGCAAAATACTATCTCATAAATGACCACATAACTTATGTAATGTAAGTTTCACAATACTGCTCTTTTTAAAAATCTGTAGGTACCTTTGGTTACAATTTTTTTTAAAAATCGCTTTAAAAGATGTCAAAAAAGGAAAATGCATCGCCTCCCATTTCTGTCAGACGAGGTAAACAAGTTGTGAGTGGTAGTGATAAAATTCACACGTTTCCACTGAAGATGTGATCTGTTTAGGTTTAATGCTTTCAACTGTGCCACTCACATTTCATTTAGATTCAAAAGAGAGGTCAGACAATGTCACTCTCCGTTGAGATAGCTTGCAAATAACTGATAAAACACAAACCTTGGGTTTTTATACCTATCAACACGATTCAAATTGAAAGACAGAAACAAGGTTGTTTCTTTTCGAGAACAGAATGTTAAGTTACGTTATATTGTGTCATGATTGAAAGAGAAGATTTGATTTTGTTCTTTTTATTTCAAAATGGAGGTAAAAGCATTGTGCAAGTTTTTGCTGTGTTTGTTCTTTTAAGTGTCAACTTGTCAGAGTCAGAGAAAGACGTGTTTTTAGATTACGTCAAAATCTGTCTTATCAAGATGAAGTCTTGTGGTCACATAAGTGTCACTTTGTTCCAATAGACAACACAAGAGTAAAAGATATCTATGTTTCAGAAAAAAGTACGACAAACGGCGGCTTCAACAAAGAGATAACATTGTGAAAAGGTAGATTGCGCAATAACAATTGATTGAATTAACGGAATGCGTATTACACGGGCAATTTCAAAGAATATCCATAACGTCCTTCCTAATTCCTTTGATATTGCCAAACTAGAGATGGAAGTACGTATATAGGTACTCCAGTTGTAAAATTAGTGAACCGCGTGCAGGCACGATTGGATAAGACAGTCTCGGTCTCCGTTTTCCAAAGACATTTACATTCGCTGCTTACAAGACCTACATCTATTGCATCTGACAAAGATGAGTTTGTAACATGCTACAGCCATAAAATTCTTTTGAATTTCTTTTGGATGCAGTACATTTTTTAAATAAATCGTTCTGTCGGAGATAGTAATCACGTTGAAAAACGGATTTAAATGTTTTCTAAAGGGAAAAACAGCTCTGGCCGTCAGAAACGAGTTTTTTTTATCGAAGATAAACCTACTGGACATACTAACGATTCATTGTTAAGTGGTAAAGACGGCAAAAAAATATTATGTCACAGTGAGAACTAATACATGAGTGCTTTTAAGACAATTGACTTACATCTACTTTATTCAGAATCAGTGAAATTCTAGTAGAGGAACCGCCAAAACCGCGACTAAAGAATTTTTGTTAACGCCATACGTACTTAGCTAACTTTGAGCGTAGTAACGGATTACAACTTATAGAGCCACATCTTACTTGATTGCGCATGGCGCTCTCGCTATTACCAATGGATTTCATGAAGTGTTTGGGCAGACAAAAAACGAAATTATTACTGTACACCATTCGTCATCAGTTGTTATATTCAAGAGAGCATGCAATTTGTGGTTACAGAAATGTAACTGCGTTTCTGGCACTGCGATTTCTGTTGAATGCTTCGACAAGAACCGGTATTTGGGGTGTGCTAAGAATGATGTGCAAATTAACCTAAATCAAAACTGACAATCAGCTTGTGATATATTTCAAAAACACCTTTGCAATTTGAGGGAAAAATTAAAATCTGGCCAGTTCGTATGTCAGCTAAATATGCATCGTTTATGCGTCAGCAGTACGACAAACGATACCTTTTAATTTAAAAAATGGAAGCATTCAAATCGGAAGATAAAGTCTCCGTTTATTGACTTACTCAATTATTGACTTGAAATTTGATGCCTTTTCTAAATAATGTGAAATTTGCATGATGCACAAGTTTGCATTCATTAAAAAGTATGAAGATGTAAAAATGTTTACACGGTATTGCTATAATGGTAAATTATTTAGACAGTTACCTTTAAAAAGAGAGATGTGATATATTGTTTACATAACTATAATATGAGAAGCCGTTCAGATTTTAAGTGTTGCATCTAAAAGCTGACAAGATCCCTTTGTCAAATTAGAATTTTCTCCAGATTGTTTCTGGTCAAAAACTTGACGGATATAAGAAGAAAGTAAGAACAATGCTTTCTATTTTGAAGAAATTTTCACAACACAAACGCTTCACTTATATGGCAAAACAATAAACAAAACCGACGTTTATCAACTTCTCCATAGTGTACATATTTCTTGTACACACACAAACACAAAGCGAAATGTTGTGATGCTCTAACAGGGCAACTTTCCAAAGAGTTTAGTTTGAGCCAAGCGAATGCTTACACAACAAAAGATTGAATATATCCTTCGTCCGTCCTTCTCTTCCTTACCGCTTTCACATGAAGCGCATTTTTAAAGTAGAAAAATGTTCTATTGCCATGAGTTGTGACAGAAAGGCAGAAAAACGAAAAAAATCCTTTTCTGTGTGCAGAAAAGACTTGTCTAAGGAAATACTTAAAATACATGATGTCCGTCTTTTAAGAAAAAGTTTAGCTCTATCTTTTGTTTTTGTTTGTTACCGAATTCGGCTCGTATGAAAGGTTTTTAAAACATTATCTTCTTTCTTGTGACTGTTTACAATTTTCCTTTCGTTTAGTTAAGCGGTACAAACTTTGCACTGAACGATATATCTGGTTTTGCTAGAAACGTACAAAAACAGGTGGAGTGGAAAAAGAATGTCTGAATAAGGTAAGTATGTGGAATAGACAGTGATGACTGATGGCGAGGGACAGGTCGACGCTAATAAGCTATAAATTTTCTTAAAATACAACACAAGGCGATATCAACCAAACCAGTACATATGGGAAAAATGAAAATTAATTATTCAATACATGATGAGCATTTAAACAAAGATGCAAAAGGTTATTAAAAACTTTTTGTTAATACATACTTACTTATTGGTTTTCATGTTCTTCCCGTCCGAATAAGAAGAAGCGATGCTAACGGGGGTCAAAATTTATGCGCTTTGAACTTTATTTTAGAAAATACGGTAAAGGATTTTGATGTACCCAATAACCTGAATGCAGACACAAAAGTTTGCTCATGAAGTGAAGTACCACATGTCATGGTTATGAAGAATAACTGCATGTACTAAAAAGCTTTATTACTTGCCTTTTCATTCACTCATTGCCTATTTTTAATTGGTAGGAAACGTGAAATAATTTAAACCCCATACCTATTTCATCGTACATAGTAAAATAAATTATAAGCATACCGAAAATGCATAAAAAAGGGTCTTACTCGAAAGTATTTTACTTGACAACGATATGTGAACTTGAAAATTTTTATCGCGAATTGGGTTACAAAAAAATAACAACTCAGCTTAGTAAGTAAAAAAGGGAAAAGTTAGAACGTGAGTGGTGTTATGCAAGAGGTAGGGAAAGGCAATAATAAGAAAACCCAGTTGCTTATCGCATCGTCATCGTCACTCTATAGAATATTGCAGAGATAAAAAAAATGAACGTGACCTCGTCTACTGGAAAGTAATCACCACTTTCCCTTTGCATTTTCCCTTTCCTTCGTTCTCCTTTTCATAAGTAGGGTTGATGGTGTTAGTGTTAGTCAAGTCAAGTCATAAATGAGAGTGATAACAAGAGCGATGCATGCCTCACAACCCAACCTTCACTACTTTTCTTTTTAAAATAACTGACACAATCTTATTGCACACTTCGTGTCCTCCTTTCCAAGTAGACGGGAGGAGGAGAGGGCGAAACAGCAAACGTTCAAACTTACATCAATCACCTCACAATGGAGAACAGAATAAAAAATATTACACGCTTGCTGCCATAGTTATGGCTTAACTTGAGCCTTAGTCGTTTGTAGTTTGTAGAGCAAGACGTTTTGTAAGATTTTCCCATTACTCCCATGTAGTCGAAAAAAATACATGCATGAAACCAAGCAAAAAATATGGGCCTTTCACACTGGTTCCAAATAATGTAGGTAAAGAAAGCTATAAAAATCAACCCGTAAAAGGGTTTCTACTTCAGGTTTCGTTCCTCTTTCCAGCTCACTCCTGTCTTGTCAAGAATGCAGTTTTAAAACGTATAATTTTCAACTGCACCAAAGAGTTTGAAGGCAAGAGCAACGCTTATTCTTTCGATTTCCCGCTGCTTCTGAATAATAATAATTTTAGTGAAGTAGGAAACAACTATATTTTATATGCAAAAAGGATTTTTATGGACCCCAGTCATTTCTGATTGACAATTTATTGGCTCGATCTTTGAGCATTTCCTTTTGCAAAACAATGCATTTGTTACTGCTAAAAAACAGCTTTTGTATTAGGCAATCAGTAAATATCTGTCTAAAAGTGAAACGTGTCCCATAAAATGTTTGGATTTTTATTTTTATTTTAAATGAAAATTTGCAAACTAGCTCAAAATATTGTTCAATAGTATTCTACTGGTTCTGTGAATTCTACCCGTTTCTATTACAGAGCCATTCATTCAAAGAAACGAAGCCCAGATATAGTAATTTTAAAATATTCAAATGCAATCACATTGCCACATTTAAAAAATACATAATTATTTTTTAAATCTGTGATAATAGCGTAATTTTTGCATTTACTTGTTTTTAATACACAGCGTTTTCCATTTTTCTAGTTTTACATCCATTAATACATTTTTTTACTTTTAACCAGCATAAAGGATTTAAAAAGCTATTGTTAAGTAAAATAATTCATGCTCTCATTCCTTTCACTGTTTCAATTCTTTACGTTTTTGTGATAGGGATACTTAAATTTAAATCTTTTCGTCCTCTTCACAAACTCATCATTCGGGAGAGTGTGATTTTAACGTCATTAATTACTAAGCAAAGTGGTGTAATTTGCACGACAGTCACATCAACACAGCTGTCAAGGCAGAATTAAAGTGACACATTTCATTTCATCAGAAAATTACTTCTTTCCCCGTCCCATTCGCATTCATGCATGGGTAGACGAGCACCATACGGCTGCTTCTTCCCACCTCACACACACACACATTATACTTCTCTCGATCTTCAGAACAGTCAACGTGTCGTTGATGACGATGATGGTAAAGACGTTGCATCAGACATGGCACATGGGTAAAAACGGGTATGGACAAAAACGGGTTAAAATGGGTTTTTACCCATTTTTACCCACCCAATGTGAGGTGGGTTTTAACGGGTTTTAATGGGCAAAATTAAAT
>JAHZMX010005069.1:0-15881 GCA_027743895.1 Seira musarum
CGGAAAAAAGTGCAGCCAAGAAAGTATGAAATGTTGGTATTATTTACAGTGACCTTTTTTCTTTTGCATGTAGTCCTCCATTTATACATTACGATGGCTTTGTGCTGCTGGGTCATCTTTGCAATACGCGACTTTCGTTGACACTTATTTTACTATTTTTTTTCTCAGGCCTACATACACACATGCGAAAAGTAAGCGATATAGTAGGTATAGGTATGTAGATTTTTCAGTCCACATTCTCCTCTTTTTTTCTCAGTTTTTTTATCTCTTCAGCTACTGCTGCCGCTGCTGCTGAACCATCCTTGTAAATCTTATTTCTGCTGAACATTTATTGCTTGATCCAGTTCCAGTTTTTTCTCTGAATCTTCTGAAAAATAGTGGATTCTTGCATGATGCATAAACGATTATTCCATAGGTGATGGCTGCTGCTATTTCTGCGTGTGATATCACACCGCCTGTGCCCGTAGTAATTTCACATTCTTTTTGAAGTTGTATGTGAGCCCTATCCCATTTCCCTCTCCATAGTTGCTGTTAAAATGAAGATAGGCTATAAGCTGGGGAAAGTCGTGCCAAAAAAAAATCCGGTTCTCCTATTTTGTATTGGTAGGGTTTGGTAGTAGGTGGTGAAAACTCCTACCTACTTTATGTGGGCATATATTCTGATTTTCTCACACTACATTAGGGAATGATATCATCAGACACAATAAAGGAGGTCGCACTGGGTCAAATTCACATATGCATCCGTATTTTTCCCTGTTGCAGGGAGAATAAGAACTCACTATTTTATGCTTAGTTTCTCTTTTAAAGGAAATTGGAAAAGGAACTCGTTCCCTCTCAAGTCCTACCATTCTTCTTCCTTTTCTTCTTCTTATTCCGACATTTTTCTAAACGTAGAAAACCGAAATACGTGCAAAGTCTAAATAGTTTGAGGGCGTGAATTGCCGCCACCAACGTTTATGAAAGTAGATTTTTTGGAGAACTACATGCACTATAGTGTAGTACATACCTGTACTTTCGCCATACGCATCAGCAGCTAACAGTGTACAGCTTTTTTTATATTTTTTGGAATTGGAAAATCTAAACTAAAACTTCTCAAGGTTTTCACGCACGTCCAATACCATTTTATCTTGGCTTCACATTTTCGTCATACGGTCACAAAAAAAAAACCAAAGGCAGAAATAAAAATGCTCACGTACCGTCGTCCTTCCCTCATGTCATACTTTTTCTCTTTCTTAAAGAATGCCTTGACTCATAAGAAAAATCTGCAAGTTGGATACAAAATATTTCAGACTTTTGGTCCAACCACCACAGAAAACGGATTGTTGAGAAAAAAAAAGAATAATATTTTGTGTGCTTCGTCTTATTTTTTTGTTCAATGGCAAGATGTATCTTCTTGTCTGTAATATGACAGTTCCACTTCGTAAAATTCCAAAGCCTTTCTTTCTCCCCTCCCCATGGCCAGTCAGCAGTAAAGTAGAACGAGAAGGACAAGAAGAATAAAGAAAAGTGGCCACGGCCATTGTTAACGATGAAGCTTTGATATGCTTTGTAAATGTCATACTTCTTGTGCCACAGCAGAGATTTTTTCTCTTAAATTCTCTATTCTTTTCACAAAACTGGATACGGATGATTGAAGCTGATGTGGAACAGTCCGTTTAGTTTATATTTATTTCTAGCTTTCTTTCCTTTGATTGGCACGCCTGCCGACATTGAAATTGTATTAGAAAAACAATCCAATCACAAAGTCATAAATTGACAGAATCCCTTCCTCACATCCGGTTTCATTTTGTAAAAATGAGAGAAGGATAACTCAAGGACTAAAGAACGAACGCAACGCAGTGCTAGTCTGTCCGTCATACTTTTACACAGACTGGCTTTGCTAAACTTGGATATGTTCCACGCGATAATGCAAAATTTAGTCTAAAAAAAGTGTATATCAATTCAGTATTCAGATCGAATTTGCAGGTACCTTGTGAAGGTATAGTATTTTTTTTGAAAGCCTGTCGTATCCGAAATATTTCAACATGATTGATATTTAATTTTTTCCACGATGAGCATGTAATAGAAAAACGTTTCACGCCGCGTTTCCTGAATCTGGCATGTAAAATGAAATACAGCGTGAAAAATGACGTTCATAACCATAATCAGTGAAAAGTATGTAATAACTGCCTATTTAAAGTGCCAAACTTAAAAGATAGAAGGGAACTCAAGCGACTTTATGGTTTCCATTTTCCCAGCATCCAACTCCAAAACTATCTTACTAAAGTACTGCAAGAGAATGTTCCAGGAGCACAATTAAGTGAAAACCAGTGGAAGAAGTTAAAGAGCACACATAAAGTTTGGTGAGCGAAAATGGCAGGAAACTGTGTGCGTGAATAACCTTCACAGTCAGCTTTTCTTCATGGGATATAGGGCAACCTTTTTGGCCACCGACATGAAAAAAATAAGAAACAGCCATGTAGTCTGCGACAAAGCTTTTTTCTAGAATGGTTGCTTCTCTTTTAAAAATTTGAAAAAAAAAAATCTTATTTTTTTACTCCTGCTTCCAAGTATTTTGTACCAACTTACTTCCTCTTCAATGGAAAAGGAAAAGCGTATTGACTGGCGAGAGGCATGGACGACTGGGTCGTGATGATGGTAAGTACATATTTAGGTCATATATTTGTGGATTAAGGGAAAGTAGAGAAAGTAAAGCAGTTTAAAAGAAAATGGATGGAGACTTCCTTCACTGGAAAGGCCGACTCCATCCATTCCCCACTTCCCAATAAAAACTTTTTTTCCAGCTGTGGTTGTGGAGAGTGTGTGGCTTAACTGGTGAAGAGCGATGAAAAATCTAGTTGCTGCTTCAAGTACTTATTGAGACGAAGGCGACGCAACGACAACGCGAACGACATGGCCTATAATGACGTCGATGATGATAGTGATGACTACAGTCCTAGACAACGAACAAAGAGGAATAATATGTATCTTTCTAAAACAGTGTATACATTATGCCACTCAAATCCTCTCAAAAAATGCTTCAGTTGTGTAATGGAATTTCACTTGACAAGGTGTGACAAATTGGTCCCGTTCTCAATCTATAAAAAAGTCTTTGGTCTGTACCGGCATTTATAAATGCTACAAATGGGAATGGATGTACCTAGAAGGAGTTTAATAAAAGTTATGTCCTTCTTAGATCAACCGTTCATCATCATCCTTTAACTCGCCGCATTTAAGGGCCTAGTTTTTTTTTATTATTAGGGAGGTCTTATATGTTCGTGTAAAGAAAATCAGCTTTGCATTTGAAGATCGATGACACCGTATCTGTCGTTATCATCTTCATCTTTTTATGCGTAGACGTCACCAGCATCATCACTCTTTAATCGACACTTATAATCTAGGTTTCTCAGAAACTTCATGTGAAGTGTGAACTCCATGAACTACGTTTCTTGGAAAAAAAGACAAAAGGGTTGCTTAACCCACTTTCGTTTTTCTAGCCCTCGTCCTTGAGGGACTAAACCTTTCACATCAATCTTATCTGTAAGATGATGATGATCTTGTTTATAGAGCACTGGGTCCATCAAATATTTTTTCTACCATCGTCAAAAATTGGCGTTTGTTATTGATACCGTTGAGAAACAGGCAATACGTTAAAGATGTCCTCTTTTTTCCAATATCAAAACCTTCTTCTGAGCACGAGTTTGCACTTGCCAATTTGATTAGAAAACTGTTGCTAACTTCTCTATAGAACAAGCTATTCAAGTTCACTTTTGTGTACATATTTCACGCATCACAAGTGTTTACATTGAGGAGGCATAGAATACTATCAATCTTGTCTCTTCGTAACGGAGAGGCTGCTGTAGCATTTTGTTAGAAGTGGACAAGGAGTACTATCGTCAGCATGTTGGCAAACAAACGTGGAAATTGAAAGTAATCGATTTCCTCAAGTTGACATCTCTATCACAAACTAAATGTTATTAAAATTGCAACATGCTTTTTTCGATTAAATAAATTGTTTAGATATGCGCATATGATATAAGATGTGCATACAAAAATGTGATCGCTTTTGTCAATTTTAAATTCAACGCATGCAAGTGTTTACTCTAATATGTTTTTGCGGTCAAATTTCATTGCTTTTATCCACGCTTGGTAGAAAAATTACATATAAAGTGAAAATTACATCAAAATGAATAATACACCACATATCCTGCGTCCGTCTGGTATCTCTTGTTCTTGGCGTCGAGGAGAATGCACATGGAACACTGTACCAACTTTCTTCAACGACTGATTGCGTTGCACAATGAAAATTTCCATTAAATTTGGAATAAAATATTCTTCGAAAAAATTCATATTACACATACGTTTAGCTAGAGAGTAAATGCAAAAGTGCAACCCCCGAAGAACTACTTCTTTTATATCAGCATTTTCGCGCTTTGAATACAAATGTGGAGACATGAAATTGTATGACAAAGAAAATACGGAAGAGGTTGAGGAAAATAGGTAATGTAAAAGTGGAGGAGCTCGTTGGAAAGCTTTTTTCTCATCCGTTTTTTTTTCTCCTTAAGCCTTTTCATAAAAAAAACTGGAAGAGTAATCTAGTAAAATATACCGCGCATATCGCATCAAAGTTAGATCAAGTTTGCATTGTGCGAGTGAAGAGTGGGAACCATAAGTAAACCCATATTATACTTTTCTAGTGTTACTCCTACTCCTACTACAACTATTATACCACACCACCACCATCACATCAACAAACAAACTCAAAAAGAAAATTTGAAAGGGAAAAAGTGAGCCAGTCAACATTCATGGAGTGTTTGTATTGGTCTCGGCTGACATGACTTATTTTTTGGCTAAAGTGCATAGATACCTTACCATAATATTATTGCGTTTTCTTCCTTTTTCAAACTTAAATCTACTACCGGCTCTATGGAATTTCACCTAGGCCAAAACACAATATTTTTATGCTTTTTACGCTCGACCAATGCCAAAATAGGAGAATAGCCAAAGAGCCATTTTTTTGTCCAAATATTCTGGGAATATGTAGACTTCTTAATGCTTTCTTTCACGTACACACGACATGCTTGAGCAACGAGGAAATACACATACAATTTTTCGTGTGTAGGTCCAAAGGGAGAAAAAAAGAAGGAAAAATGTAAAGCTGCTCTTTTGACTTCTCCTTTCCTCTTTTTGAAGAAATCTTGTTAGCCAAGTCATGTGAACTGACAAAACATCTAGAGCATGAGCCCTTAGCCATGCATGCACACATTCCTATGTGTATGAAGTATGAAGTATAAAAAATGAATGGAACAAGAGTTATAATGGAGTTTATCCAGGGATGGAAAGAAATGGAGTTAGTTTTCATGCAAATATTATTTATACTGATATATTTCATATGGAAATGAGGAAACAAGGATTTTCTTCCTGTTGGCCACTCTCATCTCTTTTCTCTCCTCTTGAACTTGGACAAAAAATGGCAACAATGGTCCCAATGGTGAGTGAGTTTGCGTGCACACACCCAAGTCAAACGTGATATGATCGGAGGTAATATCTGTCCACCGTATACTCTTACTCTTTCTTTTATATCTTTTCCCAAGTTGGGGGTTTCTGCTTACGCATGCATATTTATTTAAATGTAGAAAAAGATAAAAACACACGAGTCAAAAGGGTCAATCGCCCAAGTAAGCAAAAAAATATGTGAAGTGGTCAAGGAAAATAAAAAATTGCATTGTATTTTATGCCATTAAGCCAAGATATGAGAGTCGTTGTTGCGTACTTTCCTTCTTCGGCACTCAACTCAATGAGCATTCATACTCAAGTATACATAGTTATGCACATAAAACTGCTTGAAAGTTGAATGACAACAACGAAAGGAACAAACAAACAGTGTAAAAAATAGCAACAGCTACTTCTAAGGATAAAAAGAAAGTCGGGAAAGAATTACGGTAATTTACCTAAGTCATTTTCCTACAACAATCTTAAGCCCTGAAGAGGATGATGATAAAAAAAGTGGAAAGTAAATTTGTACGCTGGATCACACACACAAAACTATCCAGTTTTCTCTAATTTTCTTAAAGTTACTCAAGCTCGCCCACAAAACTAGTAATGTTTTGTTTTGCTTAGGCACGTGCTGAAGAAAATAAGACTGAAGTAGGGAAAAAAGAAATGGTAATAGCGCTCTCATGTCAAAGGGCAGTAAAAGAGGGGAGCAGGACATTATCGTATTAGATCGTACACGTGTAAATTTTTAAGAAAACTAGCCATATAATTATTTTTATGATGAGGGAAAGTCAGTTCCTCTCACTTCGAACCAGTATTTTTTACTCAAAATGAGTTTTGTGTGAGTCTAGGAGCTACTAGGTAGTCATTTATTCAAGTTGCACAAAACAGCAATAATATAAAAAAAGTTACAAGAGTGCATTTTCTTTGTTCCCTTTTTTCGAAAGTAGCAGCAGCAGAAATATATGGCGGGGATTTCCTAAAGCACCAAGCAAAATGGATGGCAGGTTGTGTGAATGTAAATGGGAATTGTATTCCTTTTCCTAAAACGCCTGACATGACTTAGCATACGGTAAACACTTTTTTAATGTGTGTAATGTGCTAAAAGTTTTGAGGGGACAAAAAAAAGTGAATGAAAAGGGAAGAAAGTATAGATTTTAATTTCCCACCAACCATTATTATTGTTCTCTTTTTTTCAGGATATAAAGAAACTTGACTTGGGGTGGCGGAGATGGTGATGATGATGATGATGATGACGACGATGATGATGATTATGAGGACGTCGTCGGGCTGCCTTCTCTTTTCTTTACTACCAATCCAACTTTTGCTATTCTCAGTTTACATGAATACATAAAACATGATTTTTGCAGAGTAAAGCTAGTACTTGGCACTAAATAGAAGTATTACTCACATTTAATGGTATTCTTTCTTCCTGAGGAGAATAATATCCTTTTTGGAGCATTAAAAATAATTGCCATGAAAAGAAAAGCGCGGGCCATCACGGCAATTGTTGTTGATGATGACGATGATGATCATGCCTCTTTTACTAATCTAACAAAAGACACTGGAAAAAAAGAGAGAATAAGCGTCGGGATATAGGTATAAGTATCTTCAGTTACAGACTTGTATATACGCACTTTTCTCCCTCCAGCAGGAGAAACGGAAGAAGTCTTTTTGGAAGGAATAAAAGAAAGTGAATAAAAAAGCTGTTTTCGTATTATGATGGGATTTATAATGGGGGTGCAAATGGCCTGTACGTATCCTTTTTAGCAAAATCTTTACTTACAAGCTAGAATGGCCTTAGACTATAAAAGAAACATACGTTCTCAGTTTTCAGTCTTTTTTCCTTAAAAGGGTGGTTGGTTGGTACTTATATAGGTGCGAAACGTGATTATTCTGGTCTCATCGTGAGGATGTGATGCGGTGTGGTGGAGGTGGAACGGATCCTGCCATTTCTATTTTCACCGTGGGCGTATTATTCCTGATCTCCGATATACTTTCCTTCCCAAACTTTATGTCGTAATACGAAAAGTAATCTTAAAAACTAGAAATGTCCATTACGTTTTTTTATTAGTCATCATCGAATTTTCACCATCCAAAGATTTGAGCCCAAGGCCACCTAATTAAACAAAAAATGCAGTTATTTTCATTAACTAGAAATGTCCATTACGTTTTTTTATTAGTCATCATCGAATTTTCACCATCCAAAGATTTGAGCCCAAGGCCACCTAATTAAACAAAAAATGCAGTTATTTTCACTGCATTATTATTGGGACAATAATGGAAAGGCGGGAAACTTAGTGGACCTTAACTCAGAATAATAGGAACGACATTCTGTAGTAATAAATGGTATAACTAGCGGAAAGATGACAAGACACGCCATGCGAGCCACTATACCACCACCGCATAATGACAAGGGGTGATGCGAGGAAAAAAGGATTTAGATGGAAGATAGTGAGTCAGGCGATGTCAATTCTCTTCATTTTTTTTCGGTGCAATCGCATGACATCATGATAAAAAAACTAGCATTGTTAGGACTTACAACTGTTCCGGCATACCGCCACACCAATATTGATACTTTTTTCTATTACCCGATTTTCTTCGGCTATGATGTAATATGTTCATCATAAGAAACAATGAGGTTTGCTTTTCGTTGCACCCGAATATGAGGAAATAAAGTGTGAGCTGGAGTGGACACACGGAATGTCACGACTGAATGAATCCCAACATTACGTTATTGATGGTGTGTGGGCACGACACAAACGACATAAGGATATTTATTGTCGCGTGTCATTATGAACCATGTGCGTAGATAGATGATGGAGGCCATAAAAAATAACCAATAAAATCCGTATCTTAATTTTTATCGCATTTTCTTAATGGACGTTCCACTAGGTTGTAATGAAACAAGAGTTCAATCAGCGTCATTGTAAAATCGCCATTTTGTGACAGGTGATCATTAATAGTGTTTTCACATTCTCTTTTCCTTATTTTCTCAATTTTCTGTGACACCGTCCTTTATTGAATTAAGGTAGAAGTGACGTAATAATAAGAAGCAATAGAGAAAGGACATGATGAACGGTCGGTAGGAGAGAGTCAGAGTTATCACATCACGCAAAGTAGAAATTTCTTCTAAGTCGTTAGTGACATCTGTGCAGTATTCGTGACAATTCCGTATTATAGATCATGCAAATAATTGGAGAGCTTTTAAGAAATATAAACCCAGTTGCTTATAATTTTTTTCACTCCAGTTATAACGATGATTCTATTTTAAAAAATCATTTTCAAGAGTACTTTGTCACATATTACCTATTAGTCTAATGTGGACTATTCTTTTTGCGAGAACGTAAAAAGTACATTACTTTTGAATAAACTTGAATGTAAATAGTTTAATTATATGCAGGCGTAATTCAAGATATATAATTTTAATTTTACAACAGGCCTCATTTCGAATTTCTAGAAGTTCTTTATTTTCGTCAAATTCCTCGAACGTATATATTATACTAGAAATTCAGGGACTTGATATAATTTTAATTTTACAACAGGCCTCATTTCGAATTTCTAGAAGTTCTTTATTTTCGTCAAATTCCTCGAACGTATATATTATACTAGAAATTCAGGGTAAATTTTCCTGAGTTTAACCCTTATTCAAATGTGGTGGGGAAAATGTATACTCTTTTGAAAAGGAATTATATATGCTTGGAACTTCTCTGAAATCAAAAAGGCTTATACATCTTCATCATTAAAGTTTCATGGTCTTGGCATTTCCAAGCAAAAAGGCGCTAAGAAGAACGCTTAAAAGAGTTTTTGAGGTGAAAGAAAATGTCCGCATGAATAAATTCATCAGATCACAAACACTCTGCTCGAATGCTGTGAATGCAAAAACTATGAACATCGTCATCATCATCAAGATCGTCACCACTGGAAGAAGTAGTGGTATAGTTGAGTTGGTAGCAAGTTCATTTTTCTTCACCTTGCATGCACAACCGTTTCAATCAGGAAGTTGCTGGTGATGATGATGGTGATGCAATTATAAATTCACGCTTATTTCCTCCTTCATTCAAATTCATTGATGCTGATGCTCCTGAGAAAAATCCATGTTGACATATGGCACATTAATGTGCATTTCAGTTCAAAGTTTTGTGTGCTACACTAGTTCCAGTGTATATTAAAGAGTTCCCTTTTCTCAGGTAGTTGCACAGGAACAAAAAAAATCTTCTTTAGGATGGAAAATGTTTGCAGAGAAGCAATCAAGCCACGTCTGTTTTACATTTCTCCGGGGAATCAAGCGACTAGGTTTTATGCTGATTATCTTCATTATAATAATGTATACCATCGCTTTTATCATCTTAAAAATACAAGTTTTATCAACGCTTTCTATCAGAATGCAGACTAGTTCATATAATTTTACTTTCATTACTTTTCAAAAGCATGAGAGCGCACACATAGGTATATAATTTTGCGAAAAGGAAAAAAAAGCTGGCAAAATAGAGTTTCTGCAACTTTCTTACCGTACAGCATTAATGGCAAATGCACGTGCTCCAGGCAAAAAAAGCTTGAAACATGCTTACCATTATTTGTGTGCCCTGTCATGCCACCACTCTCGTAGTATGCATACCTAATATGGCATTATTCTTTCCGAAAAGGAATCTCAAGAAGGAGTGGAGAAAGTGTGTTGAATGGCATGGCTTATCCCTACCTCTTTACAATTCCTTCGCCTTTCTTTCGTTTTATCAAAAACTTTTTTGGCACATGTACGTAGAACGTGTCCAAAAAATTAGCATATGCATACGGCCTTTATGCTACAAGCAAAAACATTGATTCCTTTCCTAACTAAACTAAAAAGAGAATTCAGTGCAGCAAGGAAACCTTCTTTTTAAAAAAAACTTTAGGGTTGAACAGAACTTACTTTAGGTAAGAAGTACAGACTGAAAACTATTATGTAAGTCATCTTATTCAGAAAGTTGATAGGTATTCCTTATGTAAAAAAGTGACAGAGAAAGTCGGGATGAGCTGAGTGAGTCAAGAAGACTTAGAACTTTACCGTATCAGTTTGATTATCATAGATAGCAGTCACCAGTCACCACCATCATCATCATGCAATCACAATCACATCACCATTTCCTATTTTTTCGGTGGAGTCGTTGCGCAATACAGTTCAGGGGTGCCTATAGACTCAAAGTAATAATAATAATGTGCGTAGTTAACTTTCCTTGAATCTCACTATTATTCCGTAGAAAAAAAACGCGATGAATGCATACAATATTGTCGAATGTCGTCGCCCTTGGCGTGGCTTCCTCCTCTTTCCCTCATCGTCTTGGTCCTCTTTCGCGGTGTACATGAAGGCTGGGAAAATGTATTGAAAGTTACATGGATTTTCTGGGGAAAATTGTATAACGAAGCCAAATTCATAGAAGAGGAGAGGATGTAATAGGAAAATCGTGTTGAGAAGGGAGGGAAGAAATGCGATGAAAGTCTTGGGTTGAGCCAGCGAATATTTTCTTTTCTGGGGATATTGAAAGCATAATAAAATGCAAGGCTTTTTTCCCTACTTATATGTATTCATGTATGGTTGGTTGGTTGGCTGAGCGTTTCAGAAAAACACACTTTGTGTGTCGCTCGCTCGCGCTTTCCCTTTTCATGCAAATATTTAAAACCCCGGAGAACAAAACTGATGCTGCTAACAACGCCACTGCTTCCAGGTTTTTCTTCTCTCATTCTGGCTAATGTCCCATATTACAATTTTATATTTAAAACAGAGCGTGCAAAAAGATAAGGAGTGGCTGAAAAGGATGACTTTGAGGATACTAGGGCGCCTAGTTATAGCTATATCCACAATTTTGCAGAATATTATTTTCTTTAAAAAAATGGACGGATAAACTCTAGCTTGTTATGTCTTTCACTGGAATCAAATGGGCTTGTCTGTGTGGTGAAGGAAAGCAAGTGCTACCAAGAGAGTAGGGATATCACATGGTTTAATGGAACCAAGAGCATGTCGTTTTTCTGCAAAAAATTATTCCCTAGTTTGTCTTTGCTGAGAACTGAGACTGAGTTTAGACTAAGGTCTTTGACCAAATGGAGGCACAAGCAAGCAACAACATTTTCTTTGATAAAGATGAAAGCATAAAAGAGAAAGAAAGAGATCATTCATGGAGGAGTAAATATCATGGGGATATATAGTAGCAAGATGATCATGGCCGTCAGCATCAAAAGCTCTTTGCATTTTCATAAGAAGACAGAAATTGCCGTTTTTATCACTTTTAACAAACTACGAAATAATGCTTGAGAAAGCCATCACATTATGGTAAGAAAGAGATAAATAAATGAGTTGATCAGCATTTTATCCTCACTTCGTTTAAGCAAAAGTACCCAAAAACCTAGTGCTGTACAAAATTACGCTTATGATGAGCTGCAATAAACGATTTCCCCATGCAAATTCCATTGCCAAAAATTTGCGAAAATTTGTTTCGCTGTCTTCCAATATGTCCTACCATGAAAGTCATCTTTGGATAGCTCATTGAATCAAAAACATTTTGTCAAGTCGTCACTGAATAACTGTAGCATTGCAATAAAGATCAGTCAGTGCATTAAAGAAAGTAAAAAAGTTTATCTGAAACTGAGCCAAAAAAATTCCTTTAGTGCAAAAGAAGAAGAAAAAAAATCAGGAAAAGGGCGATAAGAGAATTGTCTGTTGGTTAGGTTTAGATAACATTGGTCTCATTTTGAAAATTGAATGTCCCCTCTGCAGAAAAGAGAATATAGTAGTAGTAAAAGTAGGTATAATATTCTTAGACTTTGTAACAATTTTCAAAAATAAATGCATTCTCTGCGTCTTAATAATGCTTCCAGCGCCTTTAGAACATATGACGTCGTGATTTTTGGAATGTAACCAAAATGTCCATTCTTTAGGCAGATCAGTAAGTACCTAGGCATGAGCGCAGTTTTGGAGACATACGAATGTTCTTTTGAATTACTTTACTGGCGCAGAATAATTGAACTGACATGTCAGGCTGCAGGGTTGGTTCCTTATGGACTATCATATTTAATTTAGATTGATGAAATTAGATTTTTAAGTAGTCACCCACCCAACCCACTTACGTCTACAGTCAACGTTGTCCTACTTTCTTTCAGATCCTGATCCATCCAGTTGTTTTGATTTTGATTTTAAGTAGGGCATGACTATACGCCATTGCTTCTTATCTTTAATCCCATTTGGATAATTTGGACAAGTTCACCTTGAAAATTTGAAATGCCAACTTTAACTGGAAGTAGAGATAGACAGCCTAAATTTTCTGCGAAGTACGTCTCAGGAAACATTACCTTATCGCTGATAGACATTCAAGTTCTACTGACGAGGAATGTGCACGGTTGGTTTCTCTCAGATTTTCAAACTGACATTGCCATTCGATAGAGCATCAAAAATAGTGCTTATGGTGTGAAAACTAGCCCAACATGAGCCCTTTTAATTGAGATTTTAAGTAGGGCATGACTATACGCCATTGCTTCTTATCTTTAATCCCATTTGGATAATTTGGACAAGTTCACCTTGAAAATTTGAAATGCCAACTTTAACTGGAAGTGGAGATAGAAAGTCTAAATTTTCTGCGAAGTACGTCTCAGGAAACATTACCTTATCGTTGATAGACATTCAAGTTCTACTGAGCACATTTTATGCATCACTGAATTGATTTTAAAGGGAAAGTAAGTAAACTCAAGATGGATGAAATCTGATAAATGGGGCATTAGGAATACTCATGATGACATTTTTCGATTTGAAACTGTCACATATGTAGGAAAACTCTTGCAAAATTTTTCTTCTTCGAGGGAAATAAATATAAGAAAGAGAAACATGCTGATGATTCAGTTTGTGCCTGCCTGAGCAATGAAATATTCAAACGCTTCAGCAAGCATTACAGATGGAGGAACACTGATTGCCAATGTAAGTAGCTTCTGCTGCTGATGTTAAGTTAGTCAGACATGTGGGAGGGCAGCCTGGAAGGATGAAGTACTTCTCTTTTTTTGTATACACACAGCAAGATGCACAAAAATTACACCACATTTTTTTAGCCATGCATGCATAAAACTTGAGAAAGAGAGAAAAAATGTTGGTTCGATTTACTAACTTTTTTTCTCAAAATGAATTGAAGACACTACATAAGAAGGAAGAAAAAAAAGTTCTATCAAAACAGTAGCGATTTTCTTTTTGCCTTCTTTGGCAAATTGGAATATTATAAGGAAAAATATTCTTCCTGTTTTCTCTTTCCTTTTTCTCTCCTGATGCAAGAAACATTTTTGTTGAATTTATGTAGCCTCGTGGATGAGTTGTGTACTACTCATGGTACATACGTGCTGCATTAAAGATTCAAATCTTTTTTATTTCCCTTTACTTATGAACTAACGCACACTTTCATCCGTTCGCAAAAAGTGAAAGTAAAAGCAAAATAGGAGAGACATGATGTAGGCAGTGAGGAAAGCAGAATTTATTGAGGAATCCATTAGATACTACTTTTCTTACGACAGGTTCCATCATGTTAGATTTTTTATAACCCATCAGATCCATTTTACCCCTCAATATTTCCCTTACAATTTCGATTTCCCTGTGCTTTCTCTCCAACTGTTTCCTTCTTATTCCCGTTAGCATTTTTTATTTTCCACAAAAAATCAGAAGCAGAAGAAGAAGAAGAAGAAGGGGTTAAGCAAAAGAAGGAAATGTAAAGAAACGACTGTGTACTACAATCTTGGCACAAGAAAGTTTTCATACAGGAAACAGCATCCTTAGTAGGTCTTCCCAATCTCAATATCCATTATTGATCAGAAGAGAACATAACCATATTCAAATGAATGTACCGAAAGTACCCATGTTTGTTACGTCAACGATAGGAATGAACCGTTTCATAATTCCCTTTCATAAGAATTTTTATGAAAATGCCAAATCAAACTTACCTATAATCTATCTCAATTTTCTTCGACGTAGAAATCATATTTGCATAGGTAAATATTTTCTTTCATTTTTTTCATCTAAAAAGTCCATATTTTGTGAGTTCTTAGAGGCATTTCGTCATCGCTCTTTTAAATACAGCGATAGCGATTGGCAAATATTCGGGGTCAGGTATTTCAAATTTAAGAGTGGATTTACCTATAGACCAAAAATAATTTTCAAACGATTCTTTCCGCAAGTAAAAAGCCGTATGAATAAAACATAATTTCTCCGAACTCAGCGTAATCAGTGTAAAAAAAATGAATTTGCCAGGAAATTCAAGTTCTATCATCTATGAAAAATATGATGGATGAGACGATATGAGATGCCTAAATACGCATTCCTAAGAAGGGTTTGCGCTCAGTTCCTCGATATCAAAGAAGCCAACAAAAAGCCAAGCAAATAACTTCAATTTCCATTAATTTCTAGCATTCGTCTATAAAGGATCTAATTTGATGCAAAGGAATTCTTCTACGAATCCAATCGCCGACTTCAGAGGAAGCAAATTTCTTGAAATAAACTCGGTCACGCGGTCAAATTTTGATAGGTCTAGAAAAGCCAAAGTGTTATAGCTGCGTTATGATATGTAGTATGACTACTGCTTTCAAACCACCCAATTTTATGTGGGTCGACGAACAAAAACTTAAATTTTCTGCTACTTCAAAACAAATAGAATAAACTATGCCAGTCTTGCTTTTCCCCGTGCTACTTCAGCTGCTGCAAAAGTAATTTGTCATCGTCGGATGAGTAAACATGATGGTGATATTGATATGACAAGTACAATCCTAACAATAAGCCCAGTTCATTTCTCTCGTATATTTTTTCTTTAAAAAATGAAAGCAGACCAAGTTTTTCCTTTTAACGTCTACAGCGTTAATGGCTGCAGCTTCTCTATACACCCATTAGTTTTCTTCATTTTAATTACTGCGCTTCTGTCAGTGATGCATTATATTACGTTATGAAAGAGATTTTATGTGTAATTTTTGTGTAAAAAGGAATTCCAACTCTACTCGTTTTTCACATACTTTCCCCCTGTCTTTCTACTTATTTTTTTCTTCTGCTCTTTGCAAAAATTAAGTGGTAAGAGTGAATGAATGAGGACGAGAAATAAAAAAGTTTATGAGAGGTCTCTTGAGACTTTCACATAAGAGCCTCTAAAAATTTTTGAAAAAAAAAAGAGCTCTGGCTCTTAAAGTGGGGAACGGACGTGTCGTCATCGACATCAAAGAAGAGCGGGTGGGTAGGGCTCTTCTCCGATTTTTGACTTAAAGTAGCAAGATGGCAATATCTTCACTCATAAAAACTAGAGCAAGTTTAGTAAGTCAGGAACAAAAGGGACTATACCTACCTACTTCACTTCTTGACGAGATGAATCACTGATGTCTGTATTATGCATATACCGAAAGTACTTGCTTTTGCTTTGGCTTTA
>JAHZMX010005070.1:0-13735 GCA_027743895.1 Seira musarum
TATTTTGCTTAATGCTCGGATTTTACTCTTTATTCCGTTTGCTAGGAGTGTATCTATTCTATTGTGTATTTACCACTTGTGCAGTAGAGGCAAATCTGTTGATACTCGCCAGGAAAACCTTTTCAAAAGAGATGACACTAAAAATTTACGTTTATCTTAGGCATCTTCACAATGTCTATGGGACACTATTTTCAACGGCTGCACTGACATTAGTAGTGTGTAGCCAGGCAGTACTCACCATATTTGCTTGGTTTGGCGTCAACTGCTTTGCCTTTCTTCCAATGTTTTTGGTAATCGCGGCTTTGGCTGCTTTCATTGGGGGACTTGGCCTAACCATAATCCTTCTTCAGTATGAAGCATTCATGAAAATCGATTCTAACAAGCTAATTAATTCAAATAAGACTAAATTTATTAATAGGAGACGAAAAAATGAAACAATTTTAAGAAAATCTTGGACAGCTCAGCAACCAATCACAGTAAAATGTGGGCCAAGATTTGACATTGACCGAGAAGGAGTACTGAATTTTTTCTTTGTCTTAAATACCAACATTTCAAATGCCCTTATACTGGTTAAGGTTGACTTAGCGTCAACTAAATATCTACTGTAGATTTCCTTCACAGTTTTCATACTAACGTTTATTAGCACGTTATGAGTGTTCAGTTTAATCAACGTATACACACATGTTTAACTGAACTCTAATTAAAGTGGGGCTTCAAATCAAAGACGAACTGGTATGGTTAATGTAACTAATTTTTACAAATGTTATGAAAATAAATACCATTTTTTGATAGAATGTAATCAACATCAAAGGTTTTAATCAGAAGCAGTGCAAGCTTTGAAATATTGCGTGCCATGAATTGCGTTAGGATAACTTTTTAGAATAGGGTAACCATTTACCCATTCATGACGGGTAACGCGTATTCATTTTTATTTCTGGTCACACCGATATTTGTATTTTGGGATGCTCATGTACCTAAATACACTCTACGTATTCCTTTATCAATTGAAAAATTCAAAAATATTTTGGGCAACATTATGATAATAAACGAATCATATAATAGAATATTTTGGCATTGTACTTCAAAACCAATGCAGGGCCACCGAAAAATATTTGTTGATGTGTTCTATTTTGAAATAAAATATTCTCAAAACCGGACAAAAATGTTCTGCATGTCAGAGTGTTAATTCGTGCCCGTCTTGGTTTGTTGAAGTTAATTTGGCTAATATTTAAATCAGTTGCAAGGATTAAGATGAAGTAGTGCTTTGAGAAATTCCGTGTATGCGACCCCCAAAAGAGGCGTGAACGCATCAACCGAGATTCTTGGCACACCTTGGATGAATCATCACAAGTAAACAACCTTACTTACAGGTTTACATAAGCACGCACTTCATGCAGCTTGGTTATTAAAAAATAACATACAAATTGTCATTCGTTGAGGGTATTTGGTATTTGTATTAGCCATGTGTTCTAATATTAAAACACTGGTCATTTTTCCTGCGCGATAAGTAGTTGACTGCCTTCGTAAATCAAATTAATTTTCATTAACATTTTTAGAATTAAATACCATGCGTTTAAAAAATGATAATTTCTGCTTGAGTACAACTGTGTCGCTCAGCACCGCGAATCAACTTAACTTGACTTCTATTTCTCCTTCAGATATTTTTGTGATTTCTAATAACTCTTAAATATTGATTGCGAAGAAAATTTAATGTAACTTTGAAATTGATTTATGGAATTATACTAGTTTAAACAATTCATGATTTTGCTTTATTTTTAACACAAATTCTCAAAATTATGTTTGTAATAAGGAAATAAAATTTTATGTGTATTACCTCCACAATACGTTTACGCAAAACAGACATCCAGCAAAAAATTAATACTGCTTTGAGTATTTTTGTTTGAAGCATAAATTCACATTTGTTCATTAGGAATTGAGCTGAGACATTTATTTCTAGATTGACGCAAAGCGAAGAAAATATCTTTCAAATCAATCAATCCTTTTAAAAATCCAATTCTAGTAATGTTATCGCCGATTGCGAATTAAACAATGGATTACAAAACCAGGCAAGTTTATTTTCAATTGCGACACTATATGACAACTTCGTGAATTAATTACACTGAAACTGCTAACAAAGTGGTTTACCTGATAATATATATCTATTTCAAAAGTTTTTGAATACATAAAATGCGTTCACAACAAAAATGCCGCTCAAACTCCCCGTTTTCAAAATATTCCATTTTTGCACTAAAGTACTTCACGAAAACATTTGGAAAACTTCCACCGACCACGCTTAATTGACATCAAATACAGTGAAAAGTGAAACTAAAGGATATCCTGAACTGGAAAGAACATTTTCATACTTACAGGTTCTACTATGTGCTGCTGTTATCATGATTCTGCTGTTCTCAATATCAGTTCGACAGCTCATTAATTGTCTCTTTCATTCTAAACAGTTTCCAATAAATGTTTTGCAAATTATTGGCACAGTGATGCTTGCATTCGGTTCTGTTGTTGTCTTGTCGTCATTTTTTTAAGTAACAAGGAACGTATTGCTTACCCTAACATGGTCTTTCAACTTCGATTACGTAAGTTTTTGTCTTGCTATTTATTCTATGCGTCATTGTGTCGAAATTCGAGAACTTGCTCACCATTACCGTAGTATTGATTTTGATACGCCCAACTGTTGGTCCCCTAAATAAGTGGAAAAACCACTGATTAACCTCAAATATGGAACAAGGGTTCCTTTGCGTACAGAAAGAAAACCCTATAACTTTTCAGTAATTTTGGTCAAGAGTTAACGGCAGTTTAAAAGGTTGAATTTTTTATAATGGTAACATATGGGCTATGTCTGTATCATTTTATTCGCAGGCCCTTACAAACCTAATCCAGTTTAATACTTTAGAAGTTCAAATTTCTTTAACCGCAAGTGGCTCGAGACCACTGGAATTTTATTTCTCTTCTCAATTTAATGATACCGCAATCATACATAGAAAAACATCAGTTAAAAAATAACCAACCATTATATGGTCTGATCAAAGTAAAACTTTGAGACCTTCGAACAAATTCAAGTAGAACAGCATTTTTACAGGTTCCTTCATCAGCTCTTTGCCAATTCTATTGTTTCGGCTATGCAACTATAGTTTCTAACAGCTTTATTTTTTTTACAGAAGAGCGATATGAGGTCACATCCGGTGCAATCACGGAAGGACTGCTAATGGTCTACTACATGGCTGGAATTACAGTTTTTGTAATACCACTTCCATTTATATTATGGTTTTACAACATTGATCCCTTTCTCTTCATTCTGCGAGAATACTGCTCAGTACCAAACTCATATTGTAGTTCTCATTGCTGCTTGAATCTTGGGTGAAGTATGATGTTATTGAATTTTGCAATGCCAATGAATATTCCTCTTTTTGGGTTTTGAGTAATGAAGGTGACATAACAGCATCTTCGCAAGATGCAACATTATTAACTTGAAATACAAAATTGTCAGCTTTAAATTCGACAGCATCCTACTTAAGCTCATGATCATGCGTAAACAGCAATCACCGTCGGAAATCAGAGCTGTCGCATTTTAATAAGACAGCAGAGGACCTAAATGATAACCAGTTTGAATTTAATAATGCGACATGATCATTTTTTTAAAATGTTGAATGCTGCTGATTTTCTTTATTCTAAAAGGCTGCTTCACCCTGGATTCCGGAGTCATCTCAATGAGTAAAATAAATTGTCAGGAATTTTATCTGTGTCCTTTTATTCGTTTCCAAGTATACATTCCTTAATCTACAAGTATACCTTTAATATTTTATTACATTTGAATTGTAAAACTTATACTGTTATACGCCTTCTTTTAAATACAGCAAAATTCTTTGTAAGCCTCATTAATGACCTTTTACAATGTAAATTCCTTATCTTACCGAATCTCTAACAAATATATCCTTAGAATCTTTTTTCGCTTTTGTGAAAGCTAAAAGTACGTACATAAATTGTCATCATGACCATACTGTTTCCTTAGGTATTGATGAAATCAAAAATACTTATTACAGATTGGTTATTTCGCTTAAGCTAAATTAACGAAAATACATTTCTTATGCATTGAAATATGTTGTTGAGAACCGACGCGTTGAGCGCTATAAATGTTTTATTTTATATCACGTTTAGAACAAAATCAATTACATTTTTTCTCCGTAGTTTAAATGCTCAAGTAATATTGCAATTTACGAATCCAACTTGCTTTAAGTTTATAAATGCCAAAAAGTAATACCAAAAAAATAATTGGCTTGAAAATTATGTTCCGCTATCCAATTTAGAGATTGATTATATAAATATTTCCCTGTAACTTATCACGTGCTTTTACTCGTTTAATGGACAATAAGGACTAAATTGCATGTACATTGTAGAATACAATCAGCAATGGCAATTGCATGCTGCGATTTGACGTTTCGAAATATACCAATTCTAAACCCAATTTCTGGAAATGATGGCAAAATTTTTCGTTGTAGCATTCCCTTTGCGCAGTGCCTCCAACATTTAATGAAGATTTTCCCATTTCTGTTGGGAACATCCGCCAATCCAATTACCAAAAATACGATGACATATATTGATATCGCAATAAGGACACAAGCAAGTATTAGTACATAAGGCAGTTCATCATGCATCCTCAGAACCACAAATGCACAGGAACTTGCCAAAATGATTCCAACAAGGACGAGATTTTGGAGATACCAAGCGGACACTGATATGGCAGCCGCTATGAAAAGACGAATGATTCGAAAACGGTGACTGCAAACCAAAAAATGCCGAAAGATGCAATCTGATGATGATTTCGCGATGAGCAATTTACTTACACCCTTGATTCCGTCTAGAAAAAGTATGATTTTCAAGATCATTGTGAGCACAACTCCAGACCCATAGCCAACAGCGGTAAGGTAATGAATGCTGCACAGAAATTGAATTAGGTATTTCGAAGAAGTTGAAGTAGGGTTGATTTGAAGATATTCACGCAAAAATATCTGAGCTGGATCATGATCTATCATGTAAGGAGCCAGAGTAAGGAATGCTGGATAAGAGACAAACGATATACTGAAAATGTAAATGAAAATCTCATTTGACGAAGTTTTTCGTTTCAGAAAATATTCTGGTTCCAGTGGACTGATTTTGAATCGTTGTGATATTAAATAAGACTCCTCATCTTTTAAAGCGATGAGTATTCGATAGGAGATGAGTCCAATGAATGTCAGAGCCAGAACGATGGCGTCAATGATGAACTGCTCCATTTTTCCACCAGGACGATCATAGGACGACCAGTTTTTCATCAAGAAGGACATTCGGTGAAGGGAAAATGGTAAGTGGAAACCAATGAAGGCTAAATATAAAAACCGTACTTTTTTGTAGAATGAGGAATAGAAAAGTGGGTTCTCCTCAACTTCGCATGAAGGAAGCCTAAGTCTAAATGGAACTGGGGTAATGCTCTGAACAAAATAAAATACTTTTAATGCTCCCAGAGTGATTAGCATTTTGATGGAGGTGTGAGTTTGAAAAATTTTCTGTTAGTATCCAATGCGATAAGTAAGTAGTTACGAGGTAATGCTCTGAACACAATAAAATACTTTTAATGCTCCCAGAGTGATTAGCATTTTGATGGAGGTGTGAGTTTGAAAAATTTTCTGTTAGTATCCAATGCGATAAGTAAGTAGTTACGAAAGGTAAGTTTCCGAATATATATTAGTCTGACTGAATTTACAGAGTGTGAGCAGGACATGGACTTTTCGCGAATTGAAATGGAATGTGTTTGACTTTGAAAACGAGACAAGGATCTTAAGGAATAAAATTTGATTAGAAATGAAGGGTGTGTGAATAGTAGGAATTATCTTGAGGTTTAAAATTCTATCAAGGCGAAGGAGGGAAGTTTTTTCTAGTTTGAATGTTATATCAAATATCCCATCAATTTTTTATTTGTATAGATGTTTAACAAAATCATTTTAGTACATTTTGCAATTTGAGTTTGTGATTTTTATTCCGTAACTATCAAATTGCCCACATTATACAAATGCCGATTTATTTCCTGAAGCTAAGTCAACGTATGACTAAAAGGGTTTGATTTGTCCGTTAAATTAAAAACGTAAGAAATCGTATAATATAGTAAAAAATAAAGCTTTTAAAACAGTGATAGCTACGCAGCTAAAACAGAGTTAAAGACGAGAGTTTTGTAACCAGAATGCGGCTCTTAAGGTCTCTCAAGTTCATCGAGCTTTCGATTCAAGAGCTTTATACAGTAAATGTCGCTCACAGAATTTCTTGGTATGAGGAATTTATGTCTCTGAACAGATTACAGTTCTGTTCGGACTAATAATGCTGAGACTTATTCGCATTTGAGACAATTCGAAACTAGAGTTAATTTATAACTATGTATGTTTTTGCAGGCAACTTTAGCCAAATAAGGAATATATTTTAGTTCTCCTTTACTTGCCCGTGTGACGAAAATCAGAAGTGAGGCAGAGATTTTATTTAACAAACAGCTGAACTTTACTACGAGTAAGAGTAGCAAATCGCTATCAGTTTTTAAGGAGTTTTGAAAATCTTGTCGCTGGAAGTCACAACACATACATAGAGCTGAGAGGAAGAATTAAATTTATTCGGAAAAATCACATCAGCTTCTGTTGTTTCAATTTTTCTATGAGTCTTATTAGGATTATACATGTCATATGAACAACAAACAATCAATTTAATCGCAATGCAAACGAGCATTCGGGTTAATGTTTTCAGGCAAAATTCAATGATTCTTTACTTACGACAGCAGCGTTTATTATGCATCTCTATTAAACACCTAACTTACAATAAGAACTAAATTACAGGTGCATTGAAGAATACAATCAGCAATAGCAATAGCATACTCGGTTTTTACGTTACGAAATAAACCAATTCTAAATCCTATTTCTGGACATGATGGCAAAATCTTTCTCTGCAATGTTCCCTTCGCGTGCTGTTTCCAAAACTGAATGAAGATTTTTCCATTTCTGTTTGGTACATCCGCCAGTCCTATAACCAAAAATACGATGACATAAATCGATACCGAAATAAGAAGACAAGCTAGGAGTGGTACAAACGGCAACTCGTCGTGCATCATGAGAACCACGAACGCACAGGAACTTGCTAGAATGATTCCCACAAGAACGAGGTTTTGAAGGTACCAAGCAGATACGGTTATGGATATCGTGATATACAGTTGGATGATTCGAAAACGATGAATGCATTGAACGAACTGTTCAGAAACACGTTCAGAGAACGAGCTGACAAATAGCCGTTCACTAAATTCCTTGATTCCCTCGAGCAGGAGAATCATTGTCAGAATCATTGTCAGCACGACTCCAGAACCATAGCTAACAATTGTTAAATACTGAATGCTGCATAGAAACTGAATGAAGTATTTCCACTCCATCGCTGTCGGATTAATACGAAGATACTCCCTCAAAAATATCTGTGTGGGGTCATAATCCATCATGAATGGCGCCAAAGTGAGAAGTGTTGGATAGGCAGTAAAGGAAAGACTAAAGCTGTAAATAAAAACTTCTTTTGATGAAATTTTTCGTTTCCTAAAGGACTTGGGTTCTATCGGGCTAATTTTAAAGCGCTGAGAAATCAAATAAAATACATCGCTTTTTGATGTGACGAGTATGCGGTAAGATATGAGTCCAACAAATGCCAGACTAAGAACGATGGCGTTAAGGATGAGCTCTTCCATTTTCTTGCCATCATAGGAGGACCAATGTTTGATCAAGAAAAATATACGGTGAAGGGAAAAAGGTAAGTAAAAACCAATAAATTTACACATGGCTAAACGAACTGCTTTGTAAAATGGGGTATGGAATAAATGATTTTCGTCGACTTCGCATGATGGAAGTTTAAAAAGAAATGGAACAGGAGTGATTTTTTGAAGATATGAAAACACTTTAAGCGCACCCAAAGTGATTAACATTTTGACGTGTAATAAGGCCGAGAAGTGTTATGAGTGTTTACGAAGTTTAGGAAAGATAAGATAGAGCCTGATAAAATGTTATGTTTGAAACCAATGCAATCCAAAGAGGAAGGTTTGTTGGCAAATATGTCATGGTTTGATCGGTTTTATTATTCCACCTAATTTTTAATTGGCTTTTGACAAAAATGAAAAAAGAGCTTCAATTAAATGAATTTATAAAATACACAATAACAAGTCATACAAATTTGATTTCCTTTCTAAAAGGATTATTTTGATTAAAAAATAAAATGTTAGGTGTGCTTGAAATCCAGCGGAGATTTGACATTTTTGTCAATTAGGACACAGAATTTTACCGTACGTTTTGGAGATATGCAAAGAAGTAATTTTAAAAAGTAAATTTGATCAAACATTCGTATAACTGTTAAGTGTTACGTATAAGTACGTATATTCGTATAAGTGTTACGTAAACTTAAAAAAGTAAACTTGTTTAACTTCATGTAAACCCTAAATTAAAATAATCCAATTATTGCCAGCGAAATTGACTTGCTGAAAGTTTGAAGAAGGGCGATAAATTAAATTGGTTATTGATATTGATACCCATGACTTTTTAATGACCATTTTTAAAACTGCTATGGCCTTATTCGTTCAAATTTTAATAAGAAATTTTAATAGATCCTTAATATTCATGGATGGTATTCCTTTTCCTGGTCTGCAGACACTTAATTGTTTGTAGATACATAATTCTGTCACTATAATTCTCCGGCTTTCATTTCAAACTATGCGATGTGCTGAATTGACTATGTAAGTAGAATGAGAAAAAATTATTTGGTCATCCAAATGAAGGAAAAAACAAATTAACAATGGGTATATCAATTCGTACTAAAGATGAATTTGTCTCCAAGACACTCTCCCTTCAGCCAACAAGCATGCATCTGCAGTTCGACTATAAATAGAGTCCAAGTAATTTAGCTTAGCATCTGCATCCATTCTCCGAACGTTGCCAAAATAGAAAGCAATTGGGTAAAGGGCTCTCAATTCTTTCAGTTTTATATTTTTCTTATTCTTGCAAAACTCGAGTGTTTTGCATCTCCAACTTCTGAGCAATTTCAAACTTAGCTCATAAGGTCCACTGACAAGTGGAAGAAAGAAAATTAATAGCAAAATTCCAAATACTGTGATTATTACAACTACACAATACACCGGAAGAGGTAGAAAAGATGAATTTGTCTCCAAGACACTCTCCCTTCAGCCAACAAGCATGCATCTGCAGTTCGACTATAAATAGAGTCCAAGTAATTTAGCTTAGCATCTGCATCCATCCTCCGAACGCTGCCAAAATAGAAAGCAATTGGGTAAAGGGCTCTCAATTCTTTCAGTTTTATATTTTTCTTAGTCTTGCAAAACTCGAATGTTTTGCATCTCCAACTTCTGATCAATTTCAAACTTAGCTCATAAGGTCCACTCACAAGTGGAAGAAAGAAAATTAATAGCAAAATTCCAAATACTGTGATTATTACAACTACACAATACACCGGAAGAGGTAGAAGAAAATATCCACGTGTTAAGCTTAATGAGCATGAAGCAACAAAAACAGCATATCCAACTCCCAAAAGAATAAAGAGTGAATGGCTTGTGTAGGCCTTACCTGCTGCCATAAGCACCATGGCACGCCTATACAACTTCAACGACTGATCTAAATTCTTCCGGGATCGTCGGCCAATATTTAGCAAAATTAGCATAAGATAGCTTAAATTAAGCAGATTTACACGGACCGGCAAACCGAGCATTCTTGCTCCCTCCGCGATACAAAGAAAATAATAACTCTTGACAATAATTAAATATGCGATAGAGTCAACACCTACATTCATATTTGTAGAAAGGGTAAAAAGATAGATTGGATCTACTCGGAATTTCTCTGTGACAAACAGGTATGGGTAAATAAGAATAAATGCAAGTGGGGCAACGATAGCTGAAATTGAGAGTAAACAGGCGATAACTCCAATGGAATATTCAAGATCTCCCAAAAGCAAGTGACGTATCCCTGCAATTAAATTATAATAATGGTTGAGGGATAATTTAATTCTGCATTTGAGAACGAGCAAGTAAACTTACTCATTTGCTTCTCACCTTGAATCATTGGATTCCTCATAAAATCCTGAATCAGTTTCCTAAATTTTCTGATTACACATTTACAGCGTTTACGATTGTCCAGCTTTTGTTTTCGTCGTGCTAGTTGATGGTTGGTTTTAATACCTCCAATCTGACGTTTTAGTAAAGATATCATTTCGTTTGTAAACGATACAAATTCTTCACCTTTACTGAATTCCAAGATATCGTAGGAAATGCAAATACCCAGAAAAAGTCCGGCAATGCATGTTGTCATCCAATTTGTAAAATGGTTTGTAAGAGGATTCATCAACCCTTTCAGAATTAAGTAAATGATAACGTAAATTAATGGTAGAAACAATAAAAAATGGTATAGTTGAATGATTAGAAGCCCTTTTCCGGTTTTATCTTTGGAAAATTTGCCACTTTTTACATCCCAGTTTATATAAAACCGCCAACGCCATAAACGATCCCAACATTTTTGCTGAAGTTGGATTGCATATAATAATAATGATTGCGGGGTTAACAATTCCATCTTTTACTATATATTATTTTGTACTATACTGCGAGTTCCGCATTTCGTAAAACTTGTCTACGAATTATTTTGTTAAAAATATTTAACCTTGGAAGATTAAATAAATGTAACTGAATGATTGTGTGCTGTTCGCAAAAGCAGCAATGACAAAATTCAATAAAGCGTTTGTTCACCAAAGCTATAGCGTACTAGTTGCATGTGCGCTAATGAGGATGGGTCATTAGCAAATGTAACTACTTCTAAGTTTTAAGGCACTCGAAAAACAAAATCCTGCAATTCAAAACTAAATTCGGTATGTGCAGAAAGGTTTTTTTAAACAGACCTCGTTACAATTACTCCTTTCCAATTTTTAAATTCAATTATTTTAAGCTTCCTTTTTTCAAAATACCTATTCATGATTTTGGGATATGATTAGTTCGATTGTGAGATTACATTATAGACTGAAATTTCATGTTTTATAATGTTGTCTAAATGTCAGCAATTACATACTTAAGTATTGAGAAGGAAATGAAAATGAAATATTGTGAGTGATAGTGATATCAGTGGCAGTATAAGTTGAGGTTTTGAATACGATTTCATTGGTTTTAAAAATTTATCGCTCTTTCTTATTAAAACTAATGGAAAATACTTCTTGTAGAAGTATGGAATCCTGACCCATATTCCAAAAATATAATCATATGCATGCAGTCTCATTTCAGAATAAAATATTACCTTGACTGCTTTTGGATTCAAACAATGCCCCTATAATTAATGGGACAGCATTATCGAGGTGAAGATGATATTTAAAAAATTGACAGATGAAAAATAACAAAAATGAGGTAGTATCATGAGTTGAAACATCATTGAATAAATGCGCAAGTTTGTGACATTATTCTTTTTAACTTCCACTTTTGAAGTAAAATGTTTCTAAATCATTCCAAAAAGCACTGTTAACCAATTATATTACTGTGGCACGACATGTCACTGAATTCTAATTAGTAAGAGTTGGTGTTGTAACGAGTTTAAAGTAAAATCTTTAAATAAATGCCCTCAATTAATTAGCAGGATATTGGATCATGTATTGTTATTCTTCGTATAATCGTATTTCCAAGAATTCTCGTATTACACAATAATTAATACTCTTTGCCAGTTTCCAAATATTGCGTTTTTTGCTTCAGTTATATCCGTTTCCTAAGATAAAAGTGGGGAAAGAAAAGATAGCATGGTTTTGCGGACGATCACTCCGCATTTTATTTTAGGAAACGAGACAGGATTAAGGGTGGGCTCATCTTACAATTGAATTGCTGGGACATAATGTTTCGTACACATTTTAAAGGAAAAAGATTCTAAATTCTCCTATCTCAAAATGAAACAACATGAAAGCAGGATATATAATACAAAATTATAATGATTTTGCAATTCAGAATTATTCTCTATTGGCGTAAATAAAGCATGACATTTTACTGAAATTCTAAATAACAGGAGTTGGCTTAATAAAGAGTTTAAAGTAACATCTTTGAACAAGTGTCGTCAATTTATTTAAAGGATAATTGGCTGCGTATTGTAATTCTTTGTACAATAGTTTTTCCAAGAACTCCCTTACATCAGAATACTCCACGTCAATTTCTAAATATTGCAGATAAGTTTTTCTGTTTAAGTTTTTCCCTTTCCAAAAATTCAAGCGATAAGAAAGGATACGAGAACTTGCATCATTACGGAAACAGCACGTTTTTAGATAATGGTTTCGATATTGAATCGCTTCTCACGTTTGACGCGCTAAACAGGAAAACATTGAATATATAAAATCCGTTTGCACAAATCTTTTTATTCATCAGTATTTTCGTTGAATT
Source organism: Seira musarum (assembly GCA_027743895.1). NCBI lineage: Eukaryota > Metazoa > Arthropoda > Collembola > Entomobryomorpha > Entomobryidae > Seira > Seira musarum. The sequence continues at coordinate 12,452 of JAHZMX010005070.1, forward strand.
TGTTGGAACATCAGCATCAGTTTTCTAGGCTAGCATTTAACCCAATTTACTAAATAAATTCTTGACACTCCTGCAATCATTTAAAAAAATTTACACTAGCGTACAACATTTAGTTTTTGCAAAAGCGGAAAAATATTTCTGATTTTCCAGTTTATTTAAGCTTAAGTTAAGCACTTTCATACAATGGATACCTTAATCTATCGTGGACGAGTCCGAGTGGTAGGTTATGTTGAAATGGTACGGGAATGGTGTATAAGTTTTTTTTTAATTTCTGTCGCTTAGCCTTTTGGTTATTGGGTTCATGGTTGTAGCATTGATGTCGGGAGAAATGGCAAACTCTCTTAACCAAGGTAATTTTGTGCAAGCAAATCAAAACAAGGCAATCATTGCCTGGAGTGTGGGATCTACTTAAAATATATTACTTCCGTCAATTTTTCTCGATTAAGATGCTATAATTTATCTTTGGATAATTTGTGGATTCGGATTGATTCTAACCGCGCTGCGACTTTGGTTTAGTGTTGGACTGTTGCATGCTACTAAACCGGTACAAACAAAAATATTCTTTTAATTATCCTCATTACGTCCAGGCCCGGTTTTTAACTGATTGACTTAAATTTTACTCTTTAGACTTGCAGTCCTGAGATAGCCCTTCGCAAGGCAAGGAATTGGAGATATTTTACTGTTGCGGATTTTACTTTGGGACTATTTTTTTTCATTGTTACTGCCGTGGTGGTATCAATATCAACACCTGGACAATACGGTGGTGGCATTGGGTTTGGAATTTATCGACTTATTTCTATTGTAATAGTGAATAGGCTCATTGCAGAACTAACTGAATTGGTCAGCTCTCAAAAGCATTCCGAAAATATTGAGGTAGGAGGTGTGTACTTAGCACACCAAATTTGATTTGTTTCAATTGTCCCATAAGGGAAGTTTAGAAAGATATTGTGTACATGCTGCTACCTTGTCTAAAAAATATGAAAACGCTTACAGTATGCATTTCAAATTTGTTTTATAAAGTCTCATTGATATCATGTTTGATATGAATCCATCCATAGTTTTTATTTATTGACAGAATTTGAGAAAACGATTTTGGATTTCAAAAATATTGATTTTAAATATCCGTAAAAAACTGTATATTTTAACTGGTGTGATAATATTTCGTTAATTTGAAGAAAAAATAAATAATTAAGTTCACGCTTCAAGACGGTACCTCTTTACGTTTTAAAATGCGTAGAAATCAAAGATGCAAACAGCAAATCGTTACGAAGTAATTACGTAGAC
>JAHZMX010005071.1:0-13132 GCA_027743895.1 Seira musarum
GCGATTAAACCTAACTTTGTAATGTGTGGAGTTTATGATCCATCATGACCATGACCATGCATGGCTATGAAATTGATGCCATGCATGAATAAAAGAACCTGTATTCTTATAGAGTTGGATGGCCTTGAAAATACATCCAGCTTTTTTGTGTCTATATCCATTATCTCTCACTTTTCACTCTTGGTGATATTCATAAATCCCCTAATCCGTCCGTAAATCCTTGGTTCATTTTCAATCCAACGTGTTAGATATTACATAACCATCACATTTTTACAAGCACAACACGGACTGGTCTTTTAATATTTTTTGTAGACCATTTGTTGCTCCATTACTTCATAGTCAAAGTGACCTGACTGGGAATTGCATATTTGATGTACCTACAATTAGATGCTTACAAACTTTGTAATGATTCTAAAAACTATCCTCTTAGCATGGAAATCATGTATATTTATGTCTGACAGGATTCCAGTCTGGAATTTGCCAGCAGAACAAGTGACGACGCTTTTTTAAAACGAACTTTAGACATGACAAGTTTTTATTTAGATTGAGAAGGAGAAGAGGGATTTCATTAGCATAATTGGGTCGTGTTTGTATTGTGTAGAATCGTGCGTTATGATTGGTTGCTGTTATAAAAGGAAAAAAATTACACAGGACTCAATTCTCTAAATGAAGTTGTTCAGTAGTTAAAATTCATTTCGTAATTCTGTACAAGGCAATTCAAATCTCAATCTAAGATACATTTCCTAGCCTCCCTCCATAAACTCATTCATAACTAGAATTGGCACGTCTGCTGCTGCTGAGTTTATGTGCGATTTGTTGTATGTGCAAAACAAAGTTCCAGTCATTTAATCAAAGTTTAAAAAATGGTCGAACACAGGGATTTCATTAGCATAATTGGGTCGTGTTTGTATTGTGTAGAATCGTGCGTTATGATTGGTTGCTGTTATAAAAGGAAAAAAATTACACAGGACTCAATCCTCTAAATGAAGTTGTTCAGTAGTTAAAATTCATTTCGTAATTCTGTACAAGGCAACACCTCTTCAAATCTCAATCTAAGATACATTTCCTAGCCTCCCTCCATAAAATCATTGATAACTAGAATTGGCACGTCTGCTGATGCTGAGTTTATGTGCGATTTTTTGTACGTGCAAAACAAAGTTCCAGTCATTTAATCAAAATTTAAAAAATGGTCGAACACGTGGTTGGAGACTGGAAGTCCTTTGAGTTCCGGATGATTCAGCCATCGGATCATCCTGCAGTATTGCGCCACATGAGGGACAATTTTTACAGAGATGAGCCCCTGTGTAGACACTCTGGTTACGAGGATGGAATGGCTGACGACTTCGATCTGTTTGTGAAAGGCGCCTTGGCCGATAACTTGAGTTTCATTGCCGTGGATAAATCTAACGGGAAGGTAGACAAACGAGAACTACTAATTCCGCAGCATATCATTTACGGGGTACCGTGAGATATCGCTTTCATTTGGTTTTAATTAGATTGCTGGAGTCCGTATTACAGTGGTGGTTAAAAAAGGTGAGCATCCTGAACACCCTCCCGTCAAACACCCCAAAACGATGCCGATCATCAACATTCTCATCACTCTGAGTAAGCAAGCAGACATTTTTGGGCGGTATCCAGATATAGATCACTTTGCCGAATTTTTCATGGTTTCCGTCGACAAGGAATATCGTGGTCACGGTCTGGCCACCGAAATTTATGACAGAGCCTTTAAGATGCTGTCAGCAATGAGGTTTCCTCTCATCAAATGTGTTTTCAGCAGCCCATACACGCAAAAGATTGCGAGGAAAAGGGGGTTTATTGAATTGGAGGAAATCAAGTTTCTGGATTGGAAGGATGAGGACGGAAATAGGTATTTCCCAAATGCTAATGAGGAGGAACGTGCAATCCTTATGGTTAAGGAATTGAAATAAAAGTATTTTTTAAAGGAGTGGTTCGAAATGCATTCCAATTAAAAAAAAAATTCTCTATTGTACCCCATCGCATTACATTACATGTAAATAAAATTTTTCTGTGAATTATTTTGTTGTTGTGAACCGGAACTTTATTCGCCGAATCACCAAACAAATGACCGATTTTCAAAATGTCTCACGTCGCCCCCGATTAGGCTGTCAGGATATGATGAATGAAACGAAGCGAATGTTTCTTCACACATTTTTTAGTTGTTTCTCTTCTTGCCTAGTACACCGCTTCATAAAAGCATCTAAAATAGATTACCTATGCTAATTAACTAAAACAAGTGATTTGTTCTATCTCCATCTCCATCATCAGGTAAAAAGAAAGAGAGTATATGGCACATTTCCAAACAGGGAATAATTTCTAACAGTAATTCAACAGTTCATCAAAAAGCGAATTAAATTACCGCTCTAAATTGCAAGGAAATGTTCAGAAGCGTGGTCAAAGTGGTTGTGGTGAAGTTAAGCAGGTTAACACAATTTAATTGAAAGTTCGATCGATCGATAAGATTAAGATACATAGTTGATAATGGACAACGAAGGTTAAACATGAATAGATAAAATCCTACGCTGATAAATTGGTGTATGGTTATTCTATTTTGCTACGAATTCTCACAAATACATTTCATTTCCAAGTAATATTAGTTTTAGTGTATCCATACATTTCTTATTTTCTTGGAATCAAGGGACATACCACAATCTGCACTGTCGCATCGATCGTATTCATTTACTTTAGATTCGGTTGCCATTTTTGTGACTTTTGATTTTTGTAAATTAAAGTAATTTAATTCGTACATCTTCATAAACATGGCGGAACATATTGAAGGCGAATTTAAAAACTTCATTTTCCGCATGATTCAACCATCTGACTTCCCCGCAATTGAGAGGCACCTCAAGGACAACTTTTACATGGATGAGCCACTGAGCGTGAACAGCGAATATGATGAAGAAATGGGAGACGAGTCTAACATTTTAATCCTTCGAGCTATTAAGAAGGACAGTCGATTGAGTTTCATGGCGATGGACAAAGTGACTGGGAAAGTAAGTTTTAATTTCATTCTATTTTCTTTTCTATAAAATCTCGTGGTCACTGAATGGCTAGGCATGTTTGAGCATGATCAATGATGACTATAATTTCTAGCTCGCAGGAATCCGTCTTACGGCATGGGAAAAGAAATCAGAAAAAGACGAGCCTCCCGTTGTTCCGAAACACCCTAAAGTAATTCCAATTGGAATGTTGCTAATGCATCTTTCAAAGGAGGCGAACATTTATGGGAGATACCCGAACATTGATCATTACGCCGACTACACGCTCGTGTCCGTAGACAGGGAATTCAGGGGATGTGGTTTAGCAAACGAGTTGTACGAAAGGTCACTAAAATTGGTGGAAGCGTTCCAACTTCCTCTCATCAAATGTATATTTACAAATCCAATAACTCAAAAAATTGCAAGGAAGCGCGGTTTTAAGGAAATATCGACCGTCAAGTTGAATGAATGGAAAGATGAAAATGGCAAACCATTCTGGCCTAAGGCAAAGGATGACGAGTGCGCAATTTTAATGATTAAAGAGTTAAGTGCTCTGACATTGAAAACTTGAATGCAATAATAAATCAAGAAATGTAGAAAACTTTGAAATTAACAAAAATATTCCTTTAAAAATTCCTTTATTTCGTGTAAAACCGTAATGCAACAAGAGAAATGCGGATTCCACACAAAGTAAGAATTTTATTACTCGGCGGTCGCCTTTTCCTTGTCCTTCTTGAGAGGACCCATGAAAGCCAACTTGTCGGCTGGGGTCTGGAAGCGGCCGTGACCAAACTTTGAAGAGGTGTCGATAAACTTCAGGTTGATCTTTTCAAGGGCGGACCTCTTTGTATGAGTCAGCAAACTCTGAAATAATAAGCAAAAATAATTTAAAGTTAGTAACTAATACTTTCAATTTCTTAGAACTATAATTTCCTTGTCTTTGAACTTGTTTCAGTCCTATCATTTTAAATATCATCGGCAAGATGACTCATTGAAAAAAATTGGCTCTGTATTGAATCCATCATTAAGTTGTTGTATTATTGAAAACATGAATTATTCAAAAGCTCACCTTTCTCAAAGTCAAAACCCTCTTCTTCGGACCGACGCAGCATCCCTTAAGCATGACAAAGTCATTGTTGACTTCGCCATAGTGGGGGAATCCTCCCATGGGAGTGATGCTCTTCTCAGTCAAGTCGTACTCAGTGGCAGCGTTGTTAACGATCTTCTTGCCGTCCTTGATGTGAATGCCCTCTCCGATTCTGTAGATTTTCTTGTTCATCTCTGTACGGTGATGGAAACCCTTTTGACCAGCACGGGCGACAGTGAACTGGACACGGGAAGGATGCCAAGCACCAATACAGGCAACCTTACGAAGACCTTTGTGAGTCTTCCTGGGCAACTTCTTGGTGTGCCAACGGGATGTTACACCTAAACAATGAAAGGCAAATCATTTTTATTATCACTCTAATTTAATCCATGTTTGAAATGTTATGCTAAAAAGTTTCAGTAGGAAGGCAACATCGTTTTGTCCACAGGAAATTTTCGGTGTGGTAAACTCCGTAATGATTCATCATCTATATTCTAATCAAAAGTAAAAGGTAATGTAAGTATGTGTTTACCCTTGGTTCCCTTTCCCTTCGTGACACCGATGATGTCGATCATCTCATCTTGCGCGAAAACTTGCTTGATGGGAATGGGCTTCTCAAGATTTTTCTTGGCCCAGTCCAACTTTTGAGATACACTACCACCATTCAGTTGGATCTCCATGATGTGAGCCTTCTTTTGGCGTTGTTTCAAAAGTTTCATCTAGACAAAAAATAAACACAGTTACAATCGAAACGATGAAAATTAGAACTGGCTAGTTAGAAATATAATATAAAGCAAATGTTTTTACCTGGGTGTGAGCAATCACGCGAATAACTTTGCAGTACTTCTTCATGATCTTGAAATCGTGCTCGATTTGCTTCTTCCCAAGATTATCTTGCCATTTCTTGCTAGCTTTGGAGAAAGCCTTCTTCTTGGATTTGTACCTTTTTCAGAAGAAAATACACAAAATGTAAAACCTCCTTCTCTTCCAGACAACATTTGAACTTGTCTTGGATGCCCAATTCTTCCCCCATCTGGATTTTCATTTTTTCCTTCTGTCATGCAGAGAGCTTTTGAAGAATGTCTCATAGATCATCAATCAGTTCACTGGTTTCCATTCAGCTATATTAACCAAAGTTTCAACCAGTAATACCGAAAGAAGTCCAGAGGAGACTTCTGCTCATTCTGTGAGCTTGGATGAGGCTTTCAAAATGTGATAGTAAATGAAATATTTGACTAGCAAAATAAACTACTCTAACAAGAAAGCCTGTAATTGAGACCATGATGTAATTTGCGAGAGAAATGCTATAAAATCCGAAGAGAAGAAACTGAATTAATTTTGAAAAGAAAATCTCAAACTATCTATACCAGAATTAGGCTTTAAATAGTTTTCAGGGTTATCGTCAGTCCGCCCTAGGTTATCCTCACTGGTCAATCAGTGTGTGTTTTGTGTACACTTGTGTTATGCATCACGTGATAACCCTGAATGATCATAGTTGGTTTTAATGAAAATGAATTGCTTCAACTTTTAACTTACCAGTTCTTGTAGAAACGACGACGGCACTCTTCACTCAAATGCTCAGCCCAGACCAGCTTCAATGCACGAAGACCATGGGGAGTCTCGATATAGCCGACAACTCCGACAACCATCATTGGTGGTGTTTCGATGATTGTAACGGCTTCAACGACTTCCTTCTTGTTGATCTCTATTTAATTGAAAAGAAAATGTCCATTAGCAATGGCCAATGATAAATTAGACAATGAGGATAAAGTTTGAAATTGTCCACTTACTTGAACCGGGCTTGTCAGCCTCACGCACAATGTGAGTCATACCAGCCTTGTAGCCAAGGAAGGCAGTGAGATGGACAGGCTTCTTGGGGTCATCCTTAGGGAAAGCCTTTACCTTGCCACGATGACGCTTCGACCTTTTCTTGGGATAGAATCCCATAGAACCATGACGAGGCGCGGAGAACTTCCTATGAGACTGAAAATAAATTTTAAAAAATTAATAATTGAAGTCGACACAGAACGACACGTTATAAAAATTCTAATTTCTATCTAATATCCAAGTGAATCTGGGGTTTAATTTAAGTTTAAATAAGTTAGAGGACTGTGCATCGCATGGCCGATCCCCCCATTCAAAGCCGAAGTGGCTAAGGGACGATAATGGAATATGCGATCCTTTGACCTCAGCAAGTATGACCTCGCGGGTCTGTTTACTTTCCAATGTTGCGGGAGAGGAATTGACTATTATTTTAATAGCTCCGAAGCCGCAATTGACCCCCAGTTAGGCCACCCGAAGACAGCCCTACCAAGGATCGAACATTGGATTTTTGTTGAAAAAGAAATAATTCTAGACTAACAACTCAATCTTTTCGATAATACGGGACTAAAGAGAAAATTATTCTTGAGATAAACTAAATTATTATTTTAACACACTTGACACAGTAGTCTTGACTTACCATCTTAAATTTTTCTAAACCTCCTTTCTGACCAACTTGTCAGGTACTAAAAACTTTACCGAAGAGAAGTGAGAGGTTGAAGAGAAATGAAATTGGAAAAATGCCTGCTTTCTGATTGCCGTCGTGCCTTGCTTGCCATGCCGCAAGCCGCAAGGCCGCATATATCTACCACAACAGCTACAAGAAGTGATGCATTCTTGTTGAAAAGCATGCATCAAGCACTCAACTCACGCAACTGCCACAAAAGTTTTCAGAAAATGTGGCATGCAGCTATAAATATAACACCCTAAAATACAAGTGTGAGCTTAACGGGCAACCAGAGAGATAGTTGCGGGAAAGAAAATCTACTTTTGAACTTGTGAACTAGGAACAAAAAGTGCACTCGAATTATTGCAGATGGCATTGATGACAAGATTTTCAATTTCAAGCGTACGTAGTGTACGCTGTACACCTGTAGACGAATACATTCAGTTTCAGTTGTATGGGAAGAAAGCACAAAACCGATATTTCATTCTAGATGAAATGATTGACAATTTTTTAACTTTTAAATGAAAACGATGCGCGTGAAAATGATCCGAATGAAAATGAAATAATATTAATATTATTGCGAAGTATGGCTTTTCGTTTCATGTTTTATTTTGTAACAAAAATCGGACAACAAGTTATAATTGCGAAATTAAAAAATTCGAGTTAAATTAATCTAATAAATCCGTCAGACTACCCTTCATTCTTTAATCTTTTATCTTTCTTTTTCTTGCTTTTCGACTTGCATTTTTCAAAGTCACAAGAAGTGCCGACGTTATTTTGAGCATTTAAAGTATTTGAGATCGTTGGCTGGTTCTCACAAGTTTCAACATTTTCGCTAATTGTCGGGACTAGAATGTCACCATCCGCTGTTTCGTCCACTAATGCTTCATATTTGCGCTTTTTATGTTTTTTACTTTTACGTTTCTTTTTCTCCTCGTCATCCTTTTCGTTTTCCACTGATGATTTAACTACTGTCGATAAATTAGAGGTGTCTTTGGACTTAGGATCTCCTGAAACTTCATCTTGGTCAAGGGTGTTGTCGTTGCCTTTATTTTTAGATCGTTTCTTTTTTCGTTTGTCCTTCTTTTCTTTTTTCATTTTCTTTTCCGCTACGTTATGATCAGAATTAGAATATGAAAACGGTTTTTGTTGGTCTAATTCTTGGATGTGAGTTGCAGGTGAATGCTGAGGTGATTGGAGTAGACGTTTAGCGGCTTCCTCTTGCGCAGCGATCCGTGCTAACTTTCCACTTAATTTCAGACCAAAACGGGCAGCTCTATAAACAAAATTTAAAATCTCATTTTATTTTTTGTAAAAACCGTCTTTATCGGAAATAAAAGCCATTTATAAAACGTACTTGTGGGCAGTTCTACCGCCACAGGCCTTTAAGAGCTCTTCATCAGTCAGCACTTTAGATCCCTTTGTCACCTTCTTAAGGTTAGCTTCCGACTCCGATTCATCTGAGCTTGAATCTGACTTTTCATTTGCGATCATCTCTCCGTTTGACAGAGTAGCGCCCTTTGATTGAAAGATAATGTATGTAGTTACAAGGTACTATAAAAAGCGTTAATAATAGCAGTAGAATATTTGAGTAAAAAAGCATTTCAGGCTTTTCAGGACATACTTTTGAAAAACTTGGGAACGAAGCTTTCATCATCCTCTTTCTCATTTTGAAAAATGGCCGTTCTAAAGACGCGTTTGATATAGCTTTCAGGTTATCAGCATCCTCATCTTCCTTCAAAGTCACCCCTGGACTTTCGTTGTCCCTTTCTTCAATATTTATTCTTTTCAAACTGTCGTCGTACGCTCGAGTCCACCATGTGTCGACTAGTTCTTTCGATAAATCGTACCCCATTCCTTCTTTCCCCACTTTCAGGGATGGTTTGATAGCTGCGACCATTCCTTGGTTGTCTTTTCCAAGTCCACTTCCTACAATCACACAAACTGAATTTGATTTTTGTTCCAAAAAATGCACTAGGTATTACTACATACACTGGATCCAATAATTAGTTAGCCACTGACCTTCCTTCCAACCGAACTTTTCCAGTTGCTTTCGGGCAAAATCCATTTTTATGAAATTCGAAATTGTTGGTTTTAATTTTCAATTCAAAGCTCAAAATGTTTGTAATTTCTGATGAACTAATTGTTTACAATAGAAAAGATTTTTAGACATTAACATAAACAATCAAATTAGCATAAAAGATGACTGATTATGTTGAGAGTTCAGTCAGTAATCAGTATTGTAGGAAATGCAGTGGATGTACATTTATTAGCTGACCACATGGTTTTCATCTTCTCGGTCTGATCTGGTCTGTAATAAGAAAAAGTAATGCATGCTTTTACAGCACATAGACGCAGAAAGAGATGGTGCGTTGGGCTTTGGGATTGGGATAACAATTATGCGAGTAGCAAAGTCAAGTAGTAAGGACAAGGATCAAGAAAGTATCATACAAGCTTGGTTAGACCTGTGAGGACAATTAATTATGTTATAATTATGGAATGTCAATCCAGAAAGGGTATAATTATGATTCATGATGGGGCAATATGAAATTATTATTCATTTTTTCAGTATTCGATAATGTAAGTAGCAGCGTAGCTTCAAATAGTTTCCAATCCAAAAGTAATTCCATATCATTTTTCCCGTTCATTCTAATAACTTTCACTTAAACTGTCATTTTATAATAAATTGAAATTCATTTAATACTTTTATTAAGTTTTATTCATCCATAAGGGAAGACGTTATACGTACGATTAATATTTAAAAAATAATACGAACTTAATTTAGACGCTGAGTTTTCACGTCTCAGTCTTGTCTTCATTTATACTCCAGCAATGAACATTTTCAACATACCTAAACATAATCTCCCTTGATTCGTTCTGAACACAATTTTCTTTCAAAGTTTGAAGTAAAGTTAGAAGCTCTCTTCTGTATAACATGTTTTGAAGTTGTACATTGGAAATCCAGATAAGAATAGAGTGTTTATCAACCATTTCCTGTGCAACTTCGGGCAAATTTGCACCTCTACACAGAATCTTGAGGATTTGTCGTTGAACAGGAATGCTTTCAACTAGGAAAGAACAACAAAGGGAGTTGATTGTCGGGAGGCGTTGAGCTACTTGCCAGTCTTCCTTGGTTTGCAGACCATGATATAAAATGTTGAGCATCCATTCTCTGGTAGCTCTAAATAAAAAAATCAAATATGTCCTTGTGACTTATGACTAGAATAAAGGTAACCAATATTGAAGGTTCGCTTAGTATGTTAAATTACTTGTTTCCGTCAGATGCATTATAAAAAGGCATGAAGTCAGGCAGAACACTTAGATCTATTACAGGCTTCGCAAACAGTAAAGTTGTCAAGCGCCGGTATAATGCGTGGTCAGGTTGCCGAATACATTCCCACGCGGCGACCATCCATGTTGAAAGTAAATTACTGAGCTTACACCTGCCCAATGACTGGAGACCTTTACGGACGCTGAGCAGAAAGTGGAGCCAAACCTTGATATCTTGTACCTTGAATCCCCTCTAAAATCATTAAAAATTATTTTTAAATCCAAATTCAACATTGACAAAAAGAAGAAGATACTTCGTACTTATTTCAACTTTGTATACATATCTCACCTTCGGTAGTTGAAAATTTTGAATCAGTAATTTATACGCAAGAAAGGCCAAGTTCCGCATAACCGGATCCTCAAAACTCATTCCCCGTACGATGAGATAGATCCATCCGTTCGTTACAACTTTCTTTGCGTCACATATATTTTTCGCATCCAGGACATGACACACGAGAGGAAGGAGGAACCTGAAGTCGTAGTGCTTATCATTCACATTTAGTGACTCTGACTCCCGGTATTCCATCGCTGTTTGGAATGCTTGCCTTTCATCTATCAATCCAAGTATCGTGTTTGCCCGTGAGGAATGGGCAAAGAGCGGATTCGAAGCTTTCGTGTTGTTTTTGTTTACACGTTCTGAGCCCTTGGGTCCAAAAAGCGGAAGTGTCTCAATAGGAATCCTTGCATTATTTTCCAAGAGAAGTTTGAATATCGCCTGGTCCACCTTGCTCATTGTGGCGGTGTACCTTGAAAGAATGGTGGTCACAGGTTCCTCAGAGATGTCATTTGGGAAATCACACCCAATTGCATCGCTACTCATGATGACCATAGTTAACTGATCTAAATCTTCTTCGATTTTCCGTAATTTATAATTTTCTAACCACTCTCACTCGACTGACTCGTAAATAGTAACTCGCACAGGTTTTCCTATTCTCTCCTTTTTGCCTTGCCACATGGATCCCAAAACAACACTCAACATCAATGAAAGAAAGTCACACGACGAAGATGAGAGAGGACATCTCCATTCATTCATATTCCCACTTCCCACATTCACTTCACATTTGTTGACATGTTTCACCAAGACAAACTCCGATTTGTAAGAAGAAATTTTCCCTCATTTAAACGAAAAGGCTGGTTTGGTGTAGTGGTATCATGCATGATTCCCATTCATGCGACGCGGGTTCGATTCCCGCAACCAGCAAGTTACATTTTTGCACATGTGAAGCGTTATTTTCGTACATAACAATTGATCTTTTATGCAAAATTTTTAATGGACACTAGAACTCTGAAAGAACAACATGTGCACTTTCAATTTGAATTACATTAGAATAGGCTATGGGGCAATATGAGGGCATCATTTTTGTTATTAATAAACTTTCACCATAAAAGTTTTAAATACCCAAATAACTGCAATGAATAAAAAGCAGACGCGTCAAATTAGTCGAATATATATTTCGTTTGGTCTGATGGCCTCGAAAAATTATAAAAGAAAATACACGTACAAATTCAAATCTTTGATGGAAATGAAAAACTAAGTTTAGACATCAAGTACATATTAAATCTAGTCTAGTCAGGTTGCTGCAGTTTTGCAAATCATAGTTTGCGTCATCATTCATGTCATCTTCATTGCCAATTTCAAGATGCCATGCATAATGCATACACCACACACTATGTAGGTACTACTACGTCATTAATGTTGTAAATAGCTTACAGCTTGTAAATGAGTAATTAAGAAACTGGAGGAAACATTATTTAGAACTTTTATTCTTCATTCTTCGTAGAATGGCTGATTAATACTAACAATAAGGTTTATCTTATCAGTAGCATTATCAACCATGCGTACAGATAATCCCTCATATGTGGTCAGTCATAATCATAATAACGCCAGGAGACAATCCCAAATGTGATAGAATTTATTAAGTTTCAACTCAACAAATTATGCAACAAGGCAAGTTTTAGTCAAATCGATATGTAATTTTTTTAAAGGCAGATTTTCTTTCTTACTTTTGTCTTGTCGTGTCTTGTTAAACTGTTCAATTATATGTGTTTTATCAGAAACATCTTATATTAAAACAATTGCTCTTGATCCTGGTAGTGCAGAGTTGGAGAGTACTAACGAGTATACATGTCATTTTTACTTCAATCTTGTAGCGAGACAACTAACTATATAGATGACGAGTGACGAGGATAAAATAAGTTTGTTTTAATTCATATCATACGTATGAGGCTGAGAGCTTAGTACAAACTATTATCCTCCTTCCATTTGAGATTCGATTCAATACTTCAACAAAAAATCTAAAATATTATTGATGGAAAACAAGAGGGCAAGCAAAAGGGTCTTCTCATGTACAGTTTACCATATCATCATTATGACAATAAATAATCACAGTAGTCACGAAATATACAGGAATCTAGTCTGCTCCTTTTATGTTGGTTTGGTCTGGTAATGGCACCCAGATCGCCAAGTGGTTTTCAGATAAGAAAAGTCTTACAGTGAAAAACCTGGCAGACATACCTGACAAAAACAAATCAAATATACAATTACCTACTCATGAAATGGCCATCTGCTCCTCCTGCATTCACTAATTACACCACTGTCATGTAATCCGTTCACAAGTCATATTCATTCGGATTAAGGGCAAGCCAGTCAAAAAAACTAAAGACCACAGAGCTGCTACGACTCAGTACTAATACTGCAAGTACAACTACTCCAAGTCCAATAATAATGAAGGTCAGACGAGAATATTGAAAAAGTCACGCGTAGTAAGTTTCAGATTCTCCGAGCTATCCAATCGTCTTTGAAAGGTTTATCGTCGAAACAGGACAATTTAAAAAACCTTAAGGTTTTGAATTAAAAAAATTCATCTTGCCCCTCTCCCACCAGTATGGAGTTTGTACTTGCTGGAACGGCAGCCTCCATGGCCGGAGCAATATGCAACCCGTTGGAAGTTGTAAAGATACGAATGCAATTGCAGGGGGAGCTCATGGCCAAGGGGAACTACAAAGTTCATTATAGGTAACAACACTCAAACAAATTGAATGTGAATATGATTTGATTTAACAAAGATTCTTACGGCAAATGTTATTTTTTCAGAAACGTTTTTCATGCTTTCTACACAATTGGTTCCAAAGACGGTCTCTTTGCTCTCCAAAAAGGTCTCGTCCCGTTTGTCTTTTATCAATTCTCTGTGAACTCCACGCGCCTAGGTCTATTCCAATTGTTAGGAG
>JAHZMX010005072.1:0-15086 GCA_027743895.1 Seira musarum
GACGTATGTTTCAGTTTAATCAGATCATCCCTGACTCGGTAATTGGGAAAAAGTATGTGTGCGGTTTGACCTGTCCTCAGTATGTAGTAAAAGCAAGTATGTTCAGGATAAGTAAAAACTAGAAGAAAATTATATGGCCTTACAGTGATTTGTAGAATTTCAGATTTAGACAGATTTTTTTTCTCCATGATTAACATCTGCACTACAGAAGCAGTGAAGTAAAAACCAAGGTGAACCACATCTCCCATCTGATACGCCATGAAACCCTTTTGAACCCAAAAACCATTTCAAGTCGAGCCGATTAACGGGAGGTATTGCAAATCGCAACTTTGTTTTAACGATGCACACTAGTACACTGTTCCCACACCCAAAATTTCGCAACACGAAAATCAATATATTTAAGCTTTTGTGAGTTTATAGCTGCTTTGATGCATGCGTGTGGGAATTAGTATTACATAAATATGAAAGAACTTGTCTATAAGCCTGCTACCCACCATAGTACCCACTTAATTAGGAAAAAAACTTGCAAACAAATAATTTACTGTTTCACTCATAAATACTCATGTCAAAAATTTAAATTGGTAGGACTTGATTTGGTTGTTTTTCTAGTCGGTTTTTGTATCATTCCAGTGTAATCTCATCCAACCAGTAGGAATTGATAACGCTTGGAGAAGAGATTATGGCCGCAGAAGATTTGTTGAAGCTTCTGCGTTTCTTCTGAAGTTAAATTTAATGCTGGGAGACAGTTCGTCCGTCGATGTCGTTACAATATAAAATCCAGGTGGGGTTTTCTTCCATTTCAAGGCTTATCAAGTTTCTTAATTCTCATACATAAGGCCTTACAAATTTTACAAGCAGATTAGAAATAAATTTGCAATTTAATCAGTCCAATTTACCGTTCATATTCTAGCATTCACTCCGGTTGGTACTCTATCCTAAAATGAAAGTCTTGATCTTGTTTAAAATTCATCAATGATTAGCGTCAACCGATTTGTTTTTGTTAGGAATAAAAACTACAAGTTGATCAAGGACATGCACCGTGGACTCTCGATCATTTCTTAGCATTAAAACATGTCAGATTACTATATTCGTGTCTGATGACGTATGGCTTATGACTCGAACATGACTTTTCGAGGTCCACGTTATCTAAGTTATTGACGTATATCCAAAGGATTTTCGTATCCAAATATTTATCAATTTGTGCAAACAATTTTTTTCCTCTCTCCTTGCGTCATCGAATTAAAGTAAAACTTCCTTATGTATTCTTTCCCCATCTTTAAAGCTATTTTGTTTTTATATATTTTCTTACTCTTGTTTTAATAATTTTGCATTGCATTAGGCGTTTATTCTTAGAAATATTAAATTTCTAACTTTATGGCGTGTTTACAAATTTTCTAGAATGAGCAGTAACGTTTGCTGTTGCTAGCAGTTGAGCACTATTACATCATTTTGCGCATTGCGCTTGTCTGAACACCACGAGCAAAACAAAGCAATCATAAAATGTTTATAAAGCATTGAGAAAAACTTTACGCGAAATTATTTTTGGGGCATTATAAAAGTATCATTTAAAAAGTGCAAAAACATGGAAGAAAACTCAAGTATTTCTGGTGCATATCCTAATAAGGAAAACGCAATTTTCGTTGAAAATCTCAACGTTTTTTATGGAAAAATCCCAATTTTAAAGAACGTGTCTATGCTCGTGGAGGAAGGGACTGTGTAAGAATTAATTAAAAACAGCTAATATATCCATACTATATAAGGCTTATTTGTTCCATTTCAATACTTTTCTTCAGATATGGTCTCCTCGGAAGCTCAGGATGTGGAAAGACGACCCTGCTTCATTCTATTCTAAACCTTATAGCTTGGAACTCTGGAGAAATATTTGTGTTTGGGAAGAAGGTTGACAAAACGAAAGGAATCGAAAGTCGGAATATTGGCTACATGCCTCAGGTTTATAAGTCCATTTTCGTTGCAAGATAATCTTCGTGCTTTCTGTAATTTTTTCCACTATGAATTGGTTTTGAATTCGCAGGACTTGGCTTTGTTCGACCAACTTACTGTAGGGGAAATCATGAGATATTTTAGTCAGCTTTACGGAATGACAGAACATGAACTAGGAAGTGCCATGCTTTTCCTCGAAGATTTAATGGATTTACCTGGATACGGAAGTCGAAGGATATGCACGCTTAGGTACGCCAGTGTCTTCCATTATACTCTACTCTCCTACTAGTCCAATTCTTTATGCAGTAATTTTCTTCAATATTTAGCGGCGGTCAAAAAAGGAGAATTTCCTTATCCCTAACGCTTATTCATCGACCTCGACTACTCATTTTAGACGAGCCTACAGTTGGGCTAGATCCATTACGCCGAGAAAGGTTTGTAAGAGCTTATGAGTTTTTAAAAAACGAAAACATTTTTTTACAAATGCCTTTTTTTAGTTTGTGGAACTACCTATTCAATTTATGCAAGACCAGTAAGACAAGCATTGTAATAACGACACATTACATTGAAGGTTAGTAAGGAAACATTTTATACTTTTAAGTATTGAAAATTTTGAGTTTCTGTCAATCGATACTCTTAAGAAAAAGATCGGAATCATTGACGTTGAAATTTCTATCATAATTGTAGAAGTGAAATGTGCAAACAAGGTTGGCATCATGCAGAAAGGTAGACTATTAGTAGAAGAGGATCCGGCCGTTTTGATGCGTGGATATCAAACAGAAATTCTCGAAGTTGTGGTCCGAAGCATATGTTATCATCACGCTCACAATCCTGAGAAAAAATACATCAACAGTTCCCACGCTGACACGATAGAGATCCACCCGGAGAAAAACGTGTCGAGGACCTGCCGCAACGAAACAATACAAAACCATATCAGCTATCCCACACAACCTGTCGCTCTTTTTAACCCCGAGATAAATGAACAAATGTTTTTCAATAATTGGTTTTCTTCACTCATGAGAGCCCTAGCATACTCGAAAATAGTTTTAATCAATTTCATGCGTCATCCAATGTAAGTACGACCAAACAAAAAACGAAACAAATAAATTCTCTCCTTCAACGTTGGATAAGCATTTGAAATTTTAGGTTCCTTTTTATTTTCCTGTTTATCCCGCCATTCCAATTGCTAACTACTGGCGCCGTTTTTGGCGTCGAGCCAAAATTTACTCCGATTGGCGTTGTAAATTACGAAGCTCTGAACTGGCAGAACGAATGTTCCCTGATCAGTGGAAATGAAAACACGAGTTCGATGAATGACTGTGATTTGTCACGGTTAAGCTGTCATTACTTAAAATTTCTCCACAAGGGTGACCTCCTAAATCTAATTGAATTTAAGAATGTTGAAGATGCACATCAAGCAGTGGAAAAAGGTTTGTCATTTGTCTTTGATCCGTTGATCATTTTGATTAATTTAACCGCTATTGATTACTAAAATTTATTGTTTAATATTTAGGAGATATTAAAGGCTTCATCAAAATTCAGAATAATTATACGATGTACATAATTGAGCGGGCCGCAACACTACGGTTTGCTCCGGGTAAATAAAACATATTTTTGCTAGCTCCAGTATAAAACCGCTAATAAGTTGAGGCTAATAAAAATTTTTGTTGTTGAAATTTTTTAGAGAATGTGATAAATGGTTCAACAATTCTAATGGATTTCGACATGACAGGTTAAATTGTAAAAAACATTCGGATTTATCGGAATCATGTTAAGGAATTAACTAGTATGAAACAAAATTCATACAGACTTTATCCACATATTTTATGCGGAAAACCAAATCTTCAAAGCATTCGATTCTTTCATTAAGGAACTGACAAATGTATGCAATTTTGACTTGCGACTCTTCGATCTTCCATTCTACGTAAATGTCTTAATCATTTACTTACAGATTGATACTTAAGAGTTCTTAACTGTTTTTTCCTTTAAAGATTCGTAATTTTTGCAGTATTTGGTTTCAATTACAGTACAGATATCCTGTCTACGGTGAAATGGAAGGAACAGGACAAGAATACATCTTTCCTGGAGTTATAATCGGGTAATGAAATAATTCGACTCGTACTTTCGTTTTGATGATTTGCGGAAATTTTCTATTTTGTTGTTATTGTATTCCAGACTCCTTTTTGAAGTTCCTTTGTGCGTAATTCCTTTGACATTTATCCGAGGTAATAAGTTTTTTATCCAAAAAAGAGTTTTCTCAGTTTAATATTAATGGCTTAGAAATGAATACGAAAATACAAATTGCGGTTTGCGAGGAGAAATTGTTTTAAAATTATGGTTTCGTGAAATGACAAGGAAATGTCTTAACAGCTTCGTACTACTTTTTTCAAGCAAAATAAATTTTAATTGGTTCAGTTTTGATTGTCTCGGTTATCAATTAGTATTGGCGAATTAATTATAATTACGCTTTACTAAACTTTGCAGAGTTTAAGGACGGGACGTTAGTAAGATCCAAGGTACGTAAGCCTAAATAAAATGATTCAATAATGCTCTATATGATTTCCCTGATATGAAAGTTATTTTTCTGTCCTTCTGTGAAGTACTATATGCACATTTTTGTAACCGCATAATCATGGTATATGTGAGTTTCGTCTGTTTGCATTTTTTAGATGGCGGGACTACGCTTTGCAGAATTAATTGCCGGACTGTATTTTTCTGTAGTTGTAATGTCATTCTTTCAAAGCTTGTTCTGCTTCATCACAATGAAGCATATAATTAATTTGGAGGTACAAGGCAATCCCTTCATATTCTTTGGCGTATGCATCATAGCAGCAGTTAGTGGTGGAACATATGGTATAAACAAATTTCATCAAAAGTCATTCAAGTAATATAATAAATATCCAAATACAATAAAAGAACAATAATTTCTAGGCCTACTTGTTGGGACCTTATTCAAGGATGAGTTTCTTGTCATAATCTCTGTGATAGTTTACGTGATAGCTTTTGCGACGTATGTTGGTAAGTTGGCAGTCAACAAATTTTGTGGAAATTATCATTCAATATACATTACTAACAGGATGTTTTTTGATGATATATTAGGTCTCCTGAGACCAGTGGAGGTAATAAGTGCTTCGTATAGACCGTACGTTTATTACTGTTTCCCCTCAGCGGCGATAGCCAAATCTTTCCGATGGGTTGTCAACCGTGGTGTTGGACTTATGCATTTTCAAGTTTGGTCTGGAATATTGATTACCTTTGGATGGATAGCTGTTTGCTCACTTTGTAGCTTTGGTGCACTCAAATTTTCAAATCCCTAGAAATCGCTTTAATATTAATTAAAGAAACTAAGAAAGTAATAAGATAAAGTGGCACTTGTGATTAAAAAATTGATTGTTATTAGCTGGATGACGATTGCTGGACTAAGGGTTCTTTGTAACCGCGTTCTCATCGTCCTAAAACCGAAAACCGAAAATTAAGGTCATTGTTTGACGGTATTTTTTTTCGCACTCACAACCAAGCACTATTTATTCAACTTTTCTCTCGAAGTTATGTGGGCAAATATCGAAACGAAATAGTCCTGCATTACCAAATACTTTATGCTTTTAGAAATTTAGACACCGCTACTTATTTTGAAACATAACTAGAAGCCCGCGTGTCACTTCGTGACACCTTCTCAAGAGGGATATATTAAAAAGGCTGTCGGTTAAAAAATTAGGTAATCCGCCCGCATCATAGGGGATTTGGTTACCGCGCCCGAATGTTAAGAAACATGTGACCTCCAACCCCATATCCAAGGGCTGATGCTTGTTATGATCCACTAATATCGTACTGTTAATATTAGTAATATGACTGACTTAAGGTATAGTAGCTTCTCAGTTCTGTAAGAATATAGTCATTGATCGAAGTTTGTGCGGGTAGCATAAAATCATCGTAAAATCATACGCTCAACTCTCTTGAACTCTCACATTTACTTTGTATAAACATTACAATCATGTTCTATCGATTTCCTGTATTGACATTATTCCTGCAGTGACACGGATCGATTCCTTACTTTGCATAATATGCAAATTAGCAGAATGCAAATGAGAATGCTTAAGTTTATGTTTGATCTCGCAATAAGGAAATATGTACGTGAAGGAGGGACTGAGGCAAGAAACAGAAGCTAAAGCTCTCGCCACCTATTGGCAACGACTCGAAGTGATTGAGTTAAAGCAGAACTTCGCTTCATACTTCATGTGGTTTCAGTGTTCACCGATAGACGCTATAAATGCCAGCCACAGAGCCCTACATCAGCAGCCATTTATCATTATGTGATAAATATGTACATCAAGACATATTTTCTATTTAATTGTTTATAAAATAGTTTAAGCAGATTTTATTTACGTAATTGGGTAGGTGCAGTTTTGTGGCAGAATGATGGATAGTATGCAATATTCATTAACGATACTAGTAATATTTCCATTTAACAAATGTGAACAAAATTAAAAATTAAGCAGACATTGTAATAAATTATAGTTTCGTATTTGTTGATATTTATTTATAAGCTAATGCAATTTTTTTCCATTACAACTTATCTTACGCCTGTGAAGTTTTTTTAAATCATTGAATGGAATAGAGCATATTAAAACGGCATGATTTATAATAGTGAAAGGCTGAGATCAGTTTTTTTAAAATTTCTTTCTGCTTCAACTTCCGAGCCAGTAACGGACTTGC
The DNA here is from genome assembly GCA_027743895.1 of Seira musarum. Lineage (NCBI taxonomy): Eukaryota > Metazoa > Arthropoda > Collembola > Entomobryomorpha > Entomobryidae > Seira > Seira musarum. The sequence goes on from JAHZMX010005072.1 coordinate 6,655, forward strand.
GTAAAAAATTAACTTAACTTTAAGATTAAAAGAAATGTCTGATTTTTTAGCGCTTGAATATACGCAAATGTACTGTGCAGAACAAAATATAAATGAAAAGTAAATACACTTGGTTGATTTGGTGCCCAGCGGGCTTTTAATTATTTTAAGTAATGAGTATATTGTACAAATACTTGCAGGTAGTTAATAAATAAATATTCTTCGAAATACCATTTTTAAAAGCGGTCTTGCGAAGCTATTACTTTTTTATTTGCCATAACGATGAGAAAAGTAAAATATTATAATTTTCATACAAGCTTTCGGAATAGTGCCTCTCATGCAGCTTCATTTGCTTTTAATTAATTCCTTCATAAGCGATTAGAAAATTCTGCCGCAAAAATTAGAACACAGGAAATACAAACGCCCAAGAATATGAGAAATATGCCTACAAGTTTGGCAAGCGTGATTGTATCGTTTTGAAAGATAATTGATTTGATTTTAAAATTTTGCATATCGATTTGTCTTGTACGCAAATATGCAAATTCCGACATGCGATCAATTTCTTCCTTTAAGCCACTTTCCGTTAATTGCTGCAATGTTTTGGCCATCCAATATTTGTTCAAATTCAACAGCTCCCAAAACATTGGATTCTTGTCAAATTCTTGACGAATCTTAAAGCACCTCTTCGAAGGCTCTGCATCTAATCCTTCGGATTTTTCACCTCTTGTAATTGACTGCTGTAGATTTTGTCGAAGTTTTTCGACTTGGCTTGTCTCCCACCACATCATGAATTTTTTCTTGAGGTATTTTGCCATTTTTGTGTAAACTGGTTGTTCGTCAATTATTGCGAATGTACTGTTAATCAGATATTTATGTAACCCATTTGCTTTAAATTCTTCCTTCATTTCAGTTTTTGGATCAAGTGCACTTGATTTTTTAAACCATAAAACTTTGTAACCGTTTTCGAATGCCTCTCGTAAGTTTTCAAATGCCGCAGGTTGCGTTGGAGCAACCACTAAACTCGTTGTGGAATTTTCGTAATAGCACCGAAATAAACTCACGGTAAAGCTTAAAATGACGATGTAAATGGCTATTTGCCTGCTTCTACCAAATTTAACATCCTGGCCCATATACAAGGCTAACTGAAGTAATGCAATATCTAATGACAATATCGGTTTGTTTTTAAAGATTGAAAGGCTAATTGAAATAATAAGAAAAATAGACAAAATTGCTATCCACAAATTCGAGCTGAAAGGTGAGATCCAAGTTGTGAGTCCCAATATGACCAAATTGTTTGAATCCTTTAGTGAGTCCTTAGCTGAGATGCAGTAAATTCCCATTCTACTGGAAAATCCATCAAAGTGACAATCTGTTACAGGTTTATGATGATTATATTTCACCTGTTGTGAACTGAAAACGTATTGGTTTTTTCTATTAAAATTTACAAAGTTCAGTTCCATGTCCCTAGACAAAATAAGAATCGACACGTTATGAGCTCGTGCCAAATAGATTGTGGCAAGTACCTCGTAAGTGCAACAGACTATTCTTTGGGTACGATATTTTCGTATCTCATTAAAATCCCAGTGACAAGCGTAGCGAAAAATTTGTTCGTGAAGTGGCTTTCTTGGTGCAAAACAATCGAAATAATAGCGGATGAATATTAATCCATGTAACGGCATGCCTGCCCGTCCCATGCCATATCTGTACGTCATTTTGTGCAAATTTGGTAAACTTATATACGAGTTGTGATTATATCTTGGGAAACGGACTAATTCATTTCTTCGAACATAGTAAACGTCAAATATTTTAGAAGTGTGGTTAAAAAATGATAAGATTTTGGAAGCCGGCATGTGGAACCAGTTGTAATCATTTGTTTGTCTTGCAATCAGTTCAGGATTCAATGTCGGCCTTAAAATTATAAATACCAATGTGTTTGAGGGGTTTTCGGCTACGAAATTCAACGAATAAATACTTTGTACTGCTTGTAGTGTCCAAGGACTTACGATAAAAATTGTGGAATTTGAGTGTCTAGACATTAATATTTTCATGGATACGTTCTTTTGAAAGCCAGTGAGTGTCACAATCCGACTCGCTGAATACGCACAAATCATGTCAAGGGGAAAAGATTGAAGCGAATGAAAAAGAAGCAAAGTATTTTGGGTTGATAAGTATACTGCAGGCAAAAATGAACAAAAGTTTTCTCTTTCCTTTGGAGTATCCATTTTGAGCCCGCTTACCAAGATAGGGATGGCAACCACAATCATAAGGGTGGGGACTCTTAAACAGAAGTATTTGCACCACATGTTGATCAATTATAGAAACAGCAAGTGTGTAAAAAATTTATTGCTGACAGATTTTCTTATTCAATGCCTGTCTGATTGGGAAACTAGCAATAAATATATTCAAGAGCTATGGTTATGCAGCGGTTCCCGTGTCTGGTGTAATGCTGAGAAAGAATTGGAAAAGAACTGTAAAAAGCTGCTTTCATAGCGTTTGTTCCACAGTCTCAAGTTCCACACAATCGCAGAATATTAACTCTATCCTGTTTTTCACTTGGCAGGCGGACAGGAAAACCAATATTGATCGCTCAGCCACGAAAAGATAAAAATTAAGAATGGACATTCGGCATTTAAACTAAGTCTGCAAATCGCGAAGTCGTTTTTCGTTTCGAAGCGGAGAAGTTTCAGACACATTTTATGGCTTTATGGCATCGTCTCCGTGCATTCGTTATCACATCCGTTGTGTCACGTTTAAGATGGTTGGAAACGATGTGGAACACTGGTCCCTGAGTCAATAAATTTTGTAGGCCCCACTGGAATAACCCTTGCATTCCATTAAAACGGTAATGTGATGATGCCCTACGCAGGGGTTAATAAAAATCATCATATGATCAAAACATTATTTGAAATTACCTATATCTCAGAGTCACGGACTACAATCAACAACTGCAAATACATAGAAACAAACCACTTAGAACAACCATTCCTTCATTTTATGTGCGGTATTTTGCCGCTAGAAGTTTTTATGCGATTCTGGAATTTCCTGGATATTGCTACTATTTTGGGTGAACACGTTGGGCTAGTTCTACGGAAAATTCAATCTCTTTAGTGTGGATCTATTTAGGTTTTTTGACTTCTTGAAGCAGCATTCCGACCCAACGTATCATAAACGTGCTTACACGAATATGGATTTTTACTGTACCTATGAACAAAATCAATTTCTCGAAGGACTAGACAAGAAAGTAATTAATAATGCTTCATTTGCTTTTACAGTTAATGCTCACAAGCAACAAAACACACGTTTATGCAAATTAGAGTCCACTAATGCTTTCTCATGCCTTCACTTACTTCCAAATAGTATCACCACCAAACTTTAAATCCAAAGATAAAAAAAATAATAGAATTGAAAAGTTGAAATAAAATCAAGGAAAATGTGGGTATACCAGCTGTCGTATAGCTGGGTAATTAGCAAATCATTAAGCCTTCCAAGTTTCCCGATTGAGTACTGTTTCATTTTAGATTTATAACGATGATCAATTATTCGGTAATTATATAATAATATAATATACTTTTCAATACATATTGTGCAGAGGTTTACAATAATCGTAAAAGTACCACCCATTTTAATATGTTTATCATCCGTTAGGAAAAGTAATAGAAAAAGTTATGCTTCGGAATTCAAAAATGGTTTAAAAAGGGATAATTGCTTTCGATTTCCAATCTCTCTGATGGAATTTTCATTTGATGTTACCTTCTACAATACGTTGTAATCCTATATTGTAGCAATACAATTCCAATAACACGTTCGCTTGTATTACGTTGCAATAGTATTGTGATGGCAATAATATCTCTTACCGGCTTCGAATGATATAATTTGGAACGACATCTCTTTGTTATAAACTGCAAATATAAGTATCCTGTGGGAAGCTAGAACGTCAAGTTGATTTGTCTTTTTAATTATTATGTGCTTTATCTTCATTGCCTTATAATGATCATCTCTCAAACACGACACTTTGCTTTGATTGATGGAGGTTTTGAAAGCTTAAGAAGAAAAGGGCTTAATGAAGATGTGCATAAATATATATACGCAAATTCCCACCGAGTTTTCTTATTTTAATTATGCCTAAAGTAAAATCCAATATTTGGGTTTGAAGCACGTGTCAAGGAAAATACTCTAACAGAAAATCCACAGCCATTTTGGTAGATGGAAAAATTCTTGTGTATGTTCGGGGTTCAATCTAGGTCAGGAAAAATTTTTACTTGATGATTTTATTAGTCTTTGATGAACCCGACTCCTATCTGAAACTGTAAAATATACACCTAAACCATATTTTACAATTTCAAAGAATTATTAAAGTAGAGAAGTGGAGCGATGATGTGATGATTTATTTGTGAATCAGAAAAACGAACAAATTTATCAGGACACGGGTTGGAGTAGGTGATTGGACTTGAATTGAACTGCTCTGTAATTTACTCAACAATATCAACGATTAGAAAATTCTTTTGCAAAAATCAAAACACAGGAAAAACAAACTCCCAAATATATGACAAATATACCAACAAGTTTGGCAAGTGTAATAGTATCGTTTTGAATGAGAACTGATTTGATGCTGAAATTTTCCATGTCGATTTGTCTTGTGCGCAAGTATGCAAACTCCGACATGTGATCAATATTCGTTTTTAATGCCACTTTCTTTTAAACTCTGCAATGTCTTTGCCATCCAATATTTATTCAAATTCAACAGCTCCCAGAACACTGGATTTTTGTCGAATTCTTCCCGGATCTTGAAGCACCTTGTAGATGGTTCTGCATCCAATCCTTCGGATTTTTCACCCCGTGTAATTAGCTGTTGTAGAGTTTTTCTAAGCTTTTCTATTTGGCTTGTGTCCCACCAAAGCATAAATTTTCTTTTTAAGTATTTTGCCATAGTTGTGTATACTGGTGGTTCGTTAGTCACTGCGTACGTATTATTTACAAGATAATTATACAATCCTTTTGTCTTGAACTCCTTCTTTATTTCTACTGTTGGATGAAGTGCACTTAAATTTTGAAACCATAAAACTTTGTAACCAGCCTGAATTGCTTCCCGCAAGTTATCAAAAGTTACAGGTAACGTTGGAGCAACTACTAAACTCGTTGTAGAATCCTCGTAGTAGCATCGAATTAAACTCACGACAAAGTTTAAAATGACAATGTAAACTGCTACTGTTTTATGGTTCCTACCAAATTTAATATCTTGGCCCATGTACAAGGCCAGCTGTATCAAAGCAATATCCAATGTCAGTAATGGTTTATTTTTAAATTTTGAAAGACTAACGGAAATGAAAAGAAAAAGTAACAAAATTACAATCCATAAATCTGAGTCGAATGGTGAGATCCAAGTTGTGAGTCCTAATCTATCCAAATTTGTATCTTTAAAAGAGTTTTTAGTAGATTTACAGTAAATGCCCATTCTACTAGAAAATTCATCAAAGTGGCAATCCATTACGGATTTTTGATGATGATATTTTACCGCCTGTGAACTAAGTACATACTGATTTTTTATTTTGAAGTTCACCATATTTTGTTCCATGTCCTTGGATAAAATTAGAATCGAGACGTTGTGGGTTCGGGCCAAATAGATTGTGGCAAGTACCTCGTAAGTGCAGCAGACTATTCCTTGAGCATGATACTTTCTCATCTCATTAAAATCCCAGTCACAAGAATAACGAAAAACTTCTTCATGAAGTGGTTTTCCTGGTGCAAAACAGTCGAAATAATAACGGATGAATATTAGTCCATGTAATGGCATTCCTGCTCTCCCCATACCATATCTGTAAGTGTTTTTGTGCAAATTCCACAAACTTATCGATGACTCATGATCATGATTATCTTCAGGTAAATTTAACAATTCATTCCGTCCAACATAGTACAAGTCAAACCTTTTGGAAGTTGTGTTAAAAAATGATATAATTTTTGAAGCCGGCATGTGAAATTTATTGTAATCAGTTGTTTGTCCAGCAATCTGTGTCGGATGTAACTTGGATTTTAAAATTATAAACACCAATGAATTAATGGGATTTTCGGCAATGAAATCAAGTGAATAAATACTTTGCACTGCTTTTGACGTCCAAGGGCTCACGATATAAATTGTTGAACTCGAGTGTCTGGACATTATTACTTTCCTGGAAACGTTCTTCGAAAAGCCTGTAAGCGATACAATCCGACTTGCTGAATACGCACATATAATATCATGGGGAAATGATTGAAACGAGTGAAATAGAAGAAGAGTATTTTCGTTTGACAAGTAAGTGGAGGGTAAAAATGAACAATACTTTTCTCCTTCAATATGGGTATCTAAGTCAATCCCACTTGCCAGAGCTGGGAAGGCAATCACGATCATGATCCACATGATGATCAAATACATAAGCAGCAAATGTACAATGCAAATTATCTTATAATATTAAGATCTGATTCTCTGTAAGTGTGTGTGTGTGTGTGTGTGTGTGTGTATGTGTCCGGTTTTCGCAGGGGGCGCTGGTGTATATGCGAGACATTACATGAGAACCGGAGGGAGGTAATTATATGTGAACCGGAGGGAGGATGATTATGAGTGATATGAATAATTAACTAATTAGTTAACACAATTAATTAATTAGTTAGCTTACTTATTTATCAATTAACTTAATTAATTATCAAAACACTATCATATCACTCCCTCCGGTTCATATATAATTGTAATTGTATTGGATCCGGAGTAAATAATTTCGAAGATCTATTTGTAATTGTATTGGATCCGGAGTAAATAATTTCGAAAATCTATTTCTAATTGTATTTGATCCGGAGTGATTTCTATTTATTTTTGGAACGTGGAGCGAGCGTGCACGGATTTTGTTTTCTAGAACGCGGAGCGTGCGTGCAGGTTTCTCCACTCTGCTATGTACCGAGTTTGAGGTAGTTAATTGTATTTATCTTACTATTATATTTCGTGATTCTCTGTAAGTGTGTGTGTGTGTGTGTGTGTATAATTGTATTGGACCCGGAGTAAATAGTTTCGAAGGTCTATTTGTAATTGTATTTGATCCGGAGTGATTTCTATTTATTTTTTGAACGTGGAGCGTGCGTGCACGGATTTTATTTTTTCGAACGCGAAGCGCGCGTGCACGGAACTAGTTGTTTGAGTGGTTCGCTGGCAGAAGTTTGTGAAATGTCAATGCCGTATTCGATGGGAATGCTAAGCACTGCAACAGAACAAAGACAATTGCAATTTGCATTGTGGTTGTGGTTTACAGTTTACATACATATCAGTCAACACAGCTGGTTTGCTTGGTATTGTAAAGCGGGAAGGAACATTCCTTTACTTTTTAGTACTGCAGCAAAACAAAATATTTTTCACACTTTTCGGCTAAAGGGCCAAATAATATTCAACCATGTTCTATTTTTATAATAATTAATAATTTACACAAAGTACTATAATCTGTAAAGAAATGAGTTATAGTAATAGTCGGTGTGGAATTTGTGGTTCTGACGTTGAGGAAATATCCCATCATGATCATCCTCTACTTCAAAGGACAACAAAACAATTGGAAACGCAGTTAAATGTGATCTTTATCCTGAAACATATTTACGAACTCAAGTCAGATCAATTAGGATCCTATCTTCAAAAGTGGGGAAATCCTGGAGAGTGGCTAAAATTTTGTAGAAATTGTGAAGATGATGTCTCCAGTGTACGAAGGGTTTTTGAGAGACTCCAAGAAATCTCGAGGGAGTTGGAGAGGAAGAAGCTTAAAATTGAGGAGAAAATGAAAAATTCGGAGAAAAGGAAACCGCACATCAGGACCAGGACAAAGGCTGGAGTGGAGGAAGCTTTGAATGAATGTCGCCGAACATTTTGTAACCGTAACCGTAAGATTCTATTAAGAAAAACAGGAAGTAATTTTTATAGTTGTCCAGGAATAATTAATATTATTTATTCTTTAGGTTACCGACGTGTAAGACCACCCATTTGGCAGAATCCATTTGAAGATGGTGATCTGAAGGCGTTGGAGTTGGCAATGAAACGAGAGGTGAAGGATGAAGGAGATCGTGAACAATGTGCCCTGTCACTAGACAGTTATCATGAATGGCCCTTGTTTGATGAGAGCACATCTCCCCCAGCGACAGGAAATGATTTTGAAGTCGGGGACGATGAAAATGAAGATGATCGTAAGGCTGAGGAGGAGGACACGTCCGGAACAGTGACCAATGATGAATCAAAGAATTTTACCTTGGAACACCTGGGAGACCAGTTTCCATCTCAAACTCGTAAAAAGGGGCGTCCTCGGAAGAAAATAAAATACTTTGATGAGAACTGTGATGAAGAACATAAACCAGATTCAAAATTGCGACCAAAGCAAAAACGGAAACGGCGGGGAAGGGGAAAATATTTGGAACGCGAAGAGGAAATGCTACCGGGTGGAACTCAGCGACGCGAT
>JAHZMX010005073.1:0-13568 GCA_027743895.1 Seira musarum
ACACACAGACACACAGACACACAGACGGACAGACAACCCAATCGAAATCAATACTCCGCTGATGACGTCAGCTACGTAATAATTGGAAATGAAAATCGATTCATATAAAAGTGAGAAAATGTCACAATTGTTTAGATGTTTCGCTAAACGACGATACGCCAAACACAACAAGTACCAATGGCATAGCAATCATCTATATGACATGGCATGACAACTGAATACGCATTGTCGAATATGTAATACTCTTCTTTTCATAGGCTTTGAAGATACTGACTGAGACCCATTGCCAACGTGTAACTAAAATTAAATGGTAAGTAAATGATAATCGGCGACGAGAAATATAGTTTACTTGTTTCGTGGTTACTTTTAATCCATTGATATAAAATTACATACGACTGCATGCGGGCTCATTGCTTAAAACATCAGTTACTTTACTTTCAGTTAATACTTTCTTTCTTACCTTTCTTTCTCTGCATTGTCGGTTCAGTCTGATTCGCGGGTTCACTGCTTGTGTATAAGCGTGCAATTAAAAAAAAAACGATGGCGTAAAAAAATCCTTTGCTTGTACGACAAGGCCGTTCAATAGCTCAAGCTAATAATTGCTTCGCTAAAAATCTTATGACAAAGAAGTGAAAATGAGAAACGCAACACCTGATTTAATATTTCAACAGTATAAGGGTAATAACAATCTGAACAGCATTGCCATTATTTGATAATCATCGTGTGCGTAAAGAGAATTGAAATTTGGTTGAGCAGAATTTTTTGTTCAGATTTGTTGCCCATACGAAACATTAAGTTATGAAATATAATAAAATTGCTTACACTATTCGACACCTTCTACTTTCAATTATCGTCATTAAAAATAATTTTGGACAACCTAATTGTTTCAGGAAAGTATTGGAACCATATCTCAATTAAAAGCAATTATTACAAAGCTGAACATAGCCTAGAGGTTATTGATATTAGATATTACCATGACTGTCTGTCCGCGCGCCTATTACCTTTATAAGAAGGTCACCAATTGGCCTCCAGTTAAGAGCAAATGTTTCTGACATTTGACATACTGACTGTGAGAACGACACTTATTCTTTCCATTATAATTGGTTGACAAATAAGTGCTAGGTCAAGGGTTACATTTTTCAAATGTAACATCAGGCTTACGATAGCTCATTCAAAAGCCATGAAAATCTGGATAAGACTGTTTCTTTAAAACATCAAAATTGTTCAACGGTCAACGCAGCAGAGCGTATTCATATTAAGAATATGCGGGTCCACCTTTTAAAAAAACTTTAACTATAGACGTAAACGTATAGAACTTTTAAAGATATTCAAGCAGTACTCTGAGAACAACGCTCTCTTTTCTAACCCAATTTCAGCTACGTTGCGATCGCTGTTGTAAAAGGTTTGCTTGTTCTGAAAATGGACAGAGATTTAGGATGGAAACTTTTATAATAAATGACTGTTATCTAACCAAAAATGATAGCAATTGAAAGTCTTAACTCTTGTGACAAGTAAAAATGTTTCAGAATGTATAAAAAAACCAGAAAGATTTTTCTGGACGAATATGTAACATTTCTATTATTTGACGTCATTAAATATCCTATTGGCCAATTATTTTTTGAACGGTTCTTTGGTCCTTATAAGCCACTGATGCCGGTGGTTTGAAAATCATTCATTGCGAGGTCATTGCAAAAGTGGCAACCACAAAGTTTTTGCATAAAGTGAGTATAAAAATCATGTGGTACGCATTCCTCCAGTTGCATAAGCTGTTACAGCGTCGTTACATTTTGTCATTTGTGTACAATGAAGAAATCAAAAGATTTGTCACAAGTTCAAGAATAAACCCTGCATATATTTGGGTTACAGGTCAGGTTTCTATAATTTGGCTTATAAGTGTTTTCCGTATTGGAGCATTTATGGCTTCCGACTCAGATTCAGGAATGTCATTTGAAAGCTTCGTAATAGACCTGCTCTACTGTGGCTTAATGAATATTTGTTTGGCCACGGCCTGGACTCTGAAGTATAAAAATCGAGAGGCGATTTTTGTTCTAAACCAGTTCATGTCATTGAGAAAATCAGAAGGTAATTTTGGTAAAATAATTTGGTATTCATATTTAATTTTTATATGCTATTTACACGTATTTAATTAATTTAATTAGATTTGGAAATGAAACAATTGACAGCAGGAGCGATCGTAATGTACTCCCTGGTCTTAATTACGGTCATGTTTCCAATTTCTCTTGCAATTCTCCCGTTCATTTTTGACAACACTCCAGCAAACGTGATTCTTCGATTTGCACTTCCTGACTCCATATTAAGCGACAAGACAACAGAGACTATTCTCAGTTCCATTTATTGGTTATTCCACGGCTTCTTGGCTATTGTTCCCATCGCGCAACTGTTGGCAGTGACCATTCTAATTTTGGTTGACGGAAACACAAATGTAAAGCCTTGCTACACACCAGAATACCTTGGGGAGAAAGGAATCAGCTTCAACATTTCTTTAACAAGTTTACGAGCACTTTTAAAGAAGAATAAAACAAAATCGGCGGGGCAACCAAACCCTACCAGTTTACATGTTGCAACATGCAAGAAAAACTTACAAAATACTGTCAAATTCCCCAAAGCATTCAGCAGGTACATGAGTCTTAATATCATTTACGTAGAATTCAATAGTTTCGGATTCGTTTATTTTGGAATAATGATCTTCACTGCCTATTTGATATCAACTATATCTACATTTGTTGTTGTACGAATGAATTCAATATTGCCCATTGTGGTGGTTGGAATGATGGGGATTACTGACATTATCATGGTTTTTAATACCTTCTTAGTTTACATGTTTGCAAACTTTATTACAAACGAGTCAACCATTTTTATTGAACACTGGAGAGGAAGGTTATTAAGGGAGTCTTACCAAAAGCAATTTAGGGTCTGTCAACCAATCCGACTATGGATTGGAAGTTTTTTTGCTATACATAAAGCCATCACTTTGTCCCACATTCAGCAGGTAGTGGACATGACCATTAATTTGCTTATGATTTAATAGGTAGCTCTAAACTTTAAGTCTAATTTTTATACCTTAGTCTGCACTGAAACAGTTGCGAAATATGTTACGACAGATTAGCAATTAAAATAAAATTAGCGTCCTTTAACGAAATACTGTATGGGTGGTTTCATCCAACTAAAATAAATTGATTTTATTCACCAAAAATCAGTGGACGAGATGGGATGGGAAAAAAGGTCAAAAATGGACAATATCACCTTTCAAGACAATAAAAGCATGCCACTTAAGCAACATAAAAAATTAAATTCATTAGCAAAGGCCGTTTTAGCCAATTTTGTCCAGTACTATAGTAATAAGTGGTGGATACACTGACAAAGGCAGTACATCAGCACATACATAATCTAAATATTTCCTACGAAAATTGATTTATTTCACGGACAAATCAGCACGAAGAAAGCGCCTGAGACAGTTAAATCATCATTTCATAGCTTTCATAACGTAAAATATGTAAGTAAACTGTCAGTTTAAATATATTCACATATTCTTATTGGTATTTTTAAGGTGGCTAATAAATATATGATGCTTAACTAAATATAAAGATAAATTATTGGCACTTACATCTCCAAGTTAGATATACCATCCATTTTTATCCGCGGGCCATGCATATCAAAAGCGTCAACTCAAGTGAATTTCTCATTGGCATGGAAACTAAAAAATATTATTTCTTCGTCTCATTTTTATACAGCAAACAAAACTTTACTTTTACAATGTCATGTACTTAACAATAACCCCAAAAAATAAAAATTGGCTAACAATACTGTATTGTTGAAGCTTCATTTTATGTACCGCCTCTGGTTTATAGTGATGGGACTTATTCCTGCCCTCATCGTGTCCACGTGCTGGAGTAAAATACTTGGTCTAGTATTAACACAGACGCAGACAAAAATCAGAAACTTTGAATTGTTTGAATGCTTTTTACTCACATTAAATATAAATATTACTCATTGTAAACCTAAATCGATGTAATATGTTGATATAGGTGTATACTTATGATGTAGGTAGTTAGTTAATATCTGAAATAAATAGCAATCGTTCGAGACAGGATACCCAAGCGTAAAATTAATACATAAAAGGATTGTTACGGCCTGGTTAGTTTTTCAGTGAGTGCAAAGACCGGCACGTTTAAGTGCTTAGTCTAAAAATGATGAACAATGTCGACAAAAATTGTTAAATCATTAAGCCTCACATGAATTAGAATTAAGCGCAAAAACCTTGTAGATAATTACTTTATATTTGGACGAATTATGCACTTCAACTAAATTACTTTTTTAGTTTGATAATTTCACCAACCTGGAATGGAAAACTTTGTGGGACTATTTCACTATCGCTCATTAAACAACCAAACCAAACGGTATATATTCGAAATAGAAATGAACACTATTTTTTTCTTTAATTTTTTTCATCTACTCAGTACAATACGCACAGAAGAAAGCAATAGCAATACAATTGTCAATTTGATACTTGAGTCTTGTACAATTCATTTCTCCTATCGCTTGTGTAAAGATACCCCAGCAGTATATAATGAATCACTTGATGTGGTCTTCACCAAATGTCAACAAATTCCACATTGCGTCAGAATACAAACTACTTTTTCCACCTACGGAAACAACCATAGATACTCTCCTTTAACATTTAAAAAGGTTAATTTGAGTGAATGGAGAAGCACCGGATATGAAGATGTAACGTTTTATTGGAACGCAATTCCATTAAAACTTTCTATATCAAACTGCATTACACTCGTCCCAACCACTATCCGATCCAAGTCGGGAGTCGTAATTTGGTCCCCGTTAAAAAAATGGTTTGCTCAAAGAAATCGTACGGATTTTCATTCGCCAACTTATGTACTACTGCCTTATTCGGATAGTTTTGAGGTAAAGAAATATGACTAAATGCATTCTGAATTAATGTCTTGCCGTTATAAACTCTAAGAATTTCTATTTGTGCTTCTAGGTAAGAGTGCCTTCTTTCCTTCCATCTATATTTCTCTTGACTATGGATGGTTCTAGCGCACATTTAGGTTGCTTAACATGCAACCCAAACAACGTTCTCATTTGTAAAGGTGAAGAACGTTCTAGTGAAAACGAGCGTTACATAGTTAGTTTATGCTCTATGTCTCGCCTCACCATTTTACTTGACCCATTTACACAATCCGTAAGCCTGAAGCATGTAGAAAGAGTTTCAGAATTTTACAGCTCCAATCGAGTCAACGCCGGAAACTCTAATTCAAATCCAGTTTTGATAATGAAGCACATTTTTGATCGAATGCGAACGACATCTGTTAACAGTATAAGAGTTCTTATATGGGAAATAATTTACGAAAGTCGAAGAAATTGTACTGTGGAAACCTGTGGTTCCATTGATTTAATGTATGTAAGTCATAATAATGGGTTGGTTTACAGAATGCAGAAATCAATCGCTGTTGTACCCTCCAATTGGGTCGATGTGAGTGGCTTAAGTTACGCAATTATTTCAGACGTGCCCAAGAAAATTTCCCGGGCGAATGCCTATTTTACCCTCTTTGCTCCTTTTGAATGGCAAGTATGGTTTACTTTGATTATAGTGACGGGAAGTTTAGTTGTAATTGATCTATCTCAAGACAAGCGTAGAAAAGATTTTGGGACAGAAATGATCTTTTGGCTGTTTGCTGTATTCCTTGAGCAAGAAAACGACCGAGGTAGGTGCAAAAACGGGAAAAATCTGAAGGTCATTGGAGTTCTTATTTTGGCTTGGATGATTCTTTCACAATTCCTCAGACAATTTTACACTTCAAATTTGTACTCTGATATGACAAAGAAGCCACCACCATGGCTCCCAAAAGGGTGAGTACAAAATAACATTGTTTTACATATCATTCATTTTAACCATGGACACTTTTAAAATTTTACCAAAGACAAAAATTTTGTTTATTTTGCATGACAGTATCAAATGTCGTAGTTCCGTTGTGGTGAGTTGCTAGAGGTGTGCAAAATGGCATAACATTGTTGAGACGATTCGCCCTGTGTAATTCATTTGCCAGTATATGACGACTCACGAGGAATACTAGGACCTGTGAGGGCTCCGATTTGGCTGTAAGTTTCAACATAGATAGTTAATGGTGAAATTCGCTTGTTTGCAAAGTTTCATCCGGCACCTTTTTGATTTGCCATTATTATTGCAAAATTATTTTTTTCATGACTGACTTTGGAGTTTTCCTTATGGAGAAATGTACGTAAAAATCGGACGATGCACAGGTCCCTGCCTGTATATTTTTTAAAATTTTCTCCACATTTAAAAATTACTTTCTTTGCATGATTCAAATGTAAAACATGAGTGAAAGGACGAATCAATATCAGAAATCAAATGCATAATGTTCAAAACTCGAGCATTTTTCCAACAAGCAGATTAGCTAAAGTGACATGCAAATTCTTTAATATTGCTTTGACGTTTAAATTCAAAGTCTCCGCTATGAATTCAAAGTTCAATTCCAGTATGCATATCAAACATCATACTGAGGATTTGACATTTGATATCTGGTATTGATTCCTTTTTCTCGTTCCGTTCTTGATTTTACATTTAAATCATGCAAAGAAAGTAATTTTTAAATGTGGAGAAAATATTTAAAAAATATACAGGCAGGGACCTGTGAATCGTCCGATTTTTACGTACATTTCTCCATAAGGAAAGTTCCAAAGTCAGTCATGAAAAAAAATAATTTTGTAATAATAATGGCAAATCAAAGAGGTGCCGGATGAAACTTTGCAAACAAGCGAATTTCACCAAAAACTATCTATGTTTAAACTTACAGCAGTTCCGTTGTGGTGAGTTGCTAGAGGTGTGCAAAATGGCATAACATTGTTGAGACGATTCGCCCTGTGTAATTCATTTGCCAGTATATGACGACTCACGATCAGTTTGTGGAATTCCCTTGCAAATATATTGTGATCTCATTTTGTGTGATTTGCATGTGCTCATGCAGTTCACAACAAGCTCCGCCTTTCTGTGCTATGATTGATTCGTCATGCAAACAGAAAATTTTTACCTAGTGTGCACGAAAGAATTGACAAAATTGACATAAACATTAACTTAAACAAAATTATGCCTCAATATCTTAGATCAAGGATAAGATGTTTAAGCACCGCGAGTTTGGGACTTGGGTTTATACAGAGTATTACTGGCTTGAAAATATCCTACGCAAGCCTTCACACTACTTCTCATGTGGGAATGCAGTCCTTAATCAAACTAAACTTTGCTTTTGTCTGAAGTGGTGGCATTTTTTTTGAAGACGATATTTTGGTACATAAAAATTTTCGTGAGGTGTAGGGCGGACCATAGTTCAAATAAACTTTGACCAAATGGAATAAGTCATACCCTAAACGCAGAGAAAGCTCAAGGCCCATATTAAAGGAAAAGAAAATCAAATACGTGTACACAAATCCGTTCTATTAAAATTGCTCTTTTGGATGATGTAAAACGTCCTTTTGATCGAATCAGTTATCACAAGGTAAATGAGTCAAAATATGCATGTCACATCTTTCTTGCCGACTAGGAACATACGTCTTGGGAATCTGAAACTGAGTTTCAGATCCATTCCTCACCTTTTCCAAAATTTACACAAAGAGGAAAATTAATTTGATTTGACTCTAATTTAAACATTGCTTTTTAAAATTCCACATTCTTAAAATGCATACATTTTACCTGTATTTAATGCCACATTTTCTTTAGTTTGATACAGTTGGTCAAAGAAAGTCCCTCAAATGTTGACATCTTACTGGGAAAATATAGTTCAATGGGTTATATATCTTTGCTTCCTGCCAAAGAAAATCCGTACAATCGGGAGGCATCAGTAATAAGAAATCATTCCACGAACATTTTCCTGTACAAGCTCATGACTCGATGCTTACTTCGCCTGAGTGGAAAAACCACAATTCCTGACTCAGGCATTGCCGATCTTTCAAGAAACACTGCATGGCTGTTTCGTACGGACAGAACTGATCGCTTTGGACCTACATTTATGAGCATGATGACATCAAAACCTGTTTTCATCAATACTGAGCCACCAATCCTTGAGGTTTGGTCCTTTTTTATTTTAGAGATGATTGGGAAAACTCACTTCACAGACACCGCCGTTCAAGATTTCGGTCGATTAGTTGAATCTGGAATCCTCAAACAATTAATGTTTCTTAGACAGGTTAGCCACGTTTGGAATGGGCCAGAAGGTTTCACCCACATATTACAAGTTATGAGCAAAGAGGCTACCACATACAGTAAAAGTTTGGAAATTCAGCGTCTTCGTAAAGTGAATCTGCTCACTTTGTCATACACAACGGTATCAGGTGAAAGAGTTAGAAGTGATGATGACTCCTCTGAGATAAAACATCACCTAAAACGATCATATAATTTACTGAATAAGAACGCCGAAGTTGAGGGAGAGTACACAATGACGTTTGATGACATGAATGTGTCACGACAAATATATTATGCAATGATTGCTACGTGTGTTGCAGTGTTTTTGTTAGAATTTGTGTGGATATTTTGTTTTGGCTCTTTCACTGGTGTGCACGTTGGTAATTGTTTAAAAGTCAAAATCTGAGCAATATTTTAAATAATCGAAACATATGAAATTCCTAATATCTGAATAAAATATCATATACGTATTTTATGTACTGTGAAAGGTGAATAGAGATGCAGATTAAAAAATTGGCAGAAAAATTACCTCGAATAATTTTGTCAACAATTGATTTTTGTGCTAATGTGTTTCGTTTGAAAGAATTGGGAAGTTTTTAAACTGCAAAGTTCATGGTCTTTTTAACTAAACACAAAATGCAATGAGTAGTCGTGTACAGCACGTGTGCT
This sequence comes from Seira musarum, assembly GCA_027743895.1. NCBI lineage: Eukaryota > Metazoa > Arthropoda > Collembola > Entomobryomorpha > Entomobryidae > Seira > Seira musarum. The sequence goes on from JAHZMX010005073.1 coordinate 8,900, forward strand.
AATAATAATACTAGCAATGCATGTCAGTGCGAATGAATGCGACCCCATTTGTCTGCACAATCAAATCAAAATTTCATAATATTTTTATGAACCTCGAAAGATAATGACGATGAAGTGAACAATTTAATTTACGAATCAGGATTAAATGACATTTTACAATTATAAAAAATATCGATCTTAAAAATTCCAGTTTAAATTAAAAAGAGATTAAAATGGGCTTCGAGTAGTGCAATCCTTCGCTTGAGTTTAATACATTCCGGCAATCATTTCTCCTTCTTATATGCGTCACAGTTATCTGAGTCGGGGCAACAGTAGCAATTGGAGTCGTCTGGATCACAACATCCGGACTTATTTATTTTTGCTCCTCCGAAATGAGTTTGTGTGGGTATTTAATTTTGGTTTGCTTTGGCTGATGGGTGTGCACGATGCCAAAATTTTTAACTTACAAATATGCATACAGTTTTTTTTAGTTCGTTGATTTTAAAGCCTATTTGGATAAAGTATTTGGTGAAAGTAAGTGACAGTGCCTTGTTAATCTTCAATCCGGAATGAATTCAATCATATTATAATTTCGTATTCTCATAAGTATATACCGCCAAAAGATAACGGGGAAACGTAAACAATTTAATTTATCAATTGAAAATAAATTTTGCAATTACAAATAAGTATTAAAATTCAGTTTGAATTAGGTGGAGTTTAAAAAGGGCTTCTAGCTTTCTTGCAATTTTTCGGTTGAGTGTAATACATTCCCGTACTCTCACATTGACACCAGTTTCCCGTCCTATAAGTGTCACATTTTAGGTCGGGGCAACAGTAACACATGCCGTCTGTGTCACAACATCCGGACTTATTATTACTATTATTTTTTTCGCAGCCCACGGTACATGGATTGAAACTGGCAACAATCCCTTTGCAAACCGGAAGCTGAAAAAATTGATTAACAGGAATTAATTTAAAAAGTTGCGTAAAATGCAATTATTGAAATAGATCACTTCACAATTATTATACTCACAGGATAATTGGCCTCAGTGTGATTTATTAGAATGGATGCAATTGTCAGGAAGACAAGGCAGAGCGTCATGGTTGAGTTCATGGTGAATGCTCGCAGTCGCAAAGAGCTGTAGAGAAATTAAGGGAATGTAAGCTTTACATAATTTAATTAATAAGTAAAAGAAAAGGTAATCGAGTGCCAAGGTATTCACCTATATATTTTGGTACCAACTCAACAAATCTTTTTTAGTCTTGAACGTCGTTACTTTTGATTCTGATGCCCAATTCCAAACTATGACCCTCCAATGCATGCCCCTTGGTCTTTTATATGCAAAGAATCCTCATTCAGTTTGAAATCATTCTAAATTTAGTTTTTGTATTTTTCCATATTTAAGGGTTTTGTTTTATCCACGGAGCTTTTTGAACGGACTCAATTCATAAGATTGGACGTGGTTTATGGTAGCTTAAAATGGTTCATCCTTTTTTAATTCTAAAAGAAAAGGACCATGCTTATTCAAGTGTAAGCTCGGACGAGGACGACAAGAATAGAAAAACAATAATAAAGGAATTCATGAACACTTCACCAAATAAACTGACAAAACTTAATTTACCGTCTACCAGTCAACTTGTGATACCACAAATAACCAAAAGCTGTTACTCTATCGAGAATAATACAACCGACAAAAAAGCAAAAGAAATAAAAATTCCACCCATAATCCGATATCCTCTGTGACCATGATTTCTCTGTGGCGTTGAACTGTGCAACAGCACCTCCGACTGAATGACCACCGCTCATTTTTTTTACAATGGAATTCCTTTTTTTTATCAGAACAAAAGAGAGATTTGAGGGAGGTAGAGAAAGAGATACTTGCACTAACACAACCTCTCAATGACTAAATCAACTTAACTTATATTTTTCGAGATAGCATAATCTTTTTTGCTTAAAATATTTTTTTTTCATGCATGTAAGTACCACTGTTCATGCAATGATCATGATCTCCCAACTCGATTTCTAGTTGGACTATAAAAAGACAAAAGAAATAAAAATTCCACCCATAATCCGATATCCTCTGTGACCATGATTTCTCTGTGGCGTTGAACTGTGCAACAGCACCACCGACTGAATGACCACCGCTCATTTTTTTACTACAATGGAATTCCTTTTTTTATGAGAACAAAAGAGAGATTTGAGGGAGGTAGAGAAAGAGATACTTGCACTAACACAACTTCTCAATGACTAAATCAACTTAACTTATATTATTCGAGATAGCATAATCTTTTTTGCTTAAAATATTTTTTTTTCATGCATGTAAGTACCACTGTTCATGCAATGATCATGATCTCCCAACTCGATTTCTAGTTGGACTATAAAAAGTAAAACATTTGCTATTTTGCTCTTCTCCTTCTTCCTGTGGAGTCGCAAGTCTACAAAGGAAACCAAGTACAATTTTCTCTCTTCTCTCTACATTTATTATTACATCGCGTTCGGGTCGGTTGGGTTGGTTGGCAAGCTGACAAGAAAATGGAGCTCTGGAGACGCTGAAGCTCTAACAAAAAAAAAACTTGCATACGTTTTCTTTTTCTCTTACTTTTCCAACTTGTTTATTATTTGTGTCACAAAATCCGCACTACCGACCGGCAAAGTACTTACTACAGCCTAAAATCCTAACTCTGTAAGAAATTTTTTTTTTGTAATATGTACATACTTTACTTCGCATTGCGACGATTTCGACTTTTCCACTAAAATGGCAATTTCATACGCAATAACTTTCTTTCCGCCACTTTTACTCATCCACTATTACTATTAGTATTACTATTACTCTACAACAGTAGTCATTTGAAAGTTAAGCGATTCAAGCAAAGGAGAACAAGAAATAAAAAAAAAGAAGAAGTTTAGTAGGAAGAAGTAGTAATGTCGTAGTCGCATTGCAGCAATAATCGTAGACTTTGCGGCGCCATGCTTTCCCTTTTTTTTCTTATTGCTTCATTTCATGCCATATTTTTTGAGAGAATATGATGTGATAATAAATCATTTCACATAATTAAAATGCTATCAGGAGTTAGACTGTATCATCTTGTGTGTCGCTCCACTTTGACTTTCGATTTTCTTTTCTTTTGCTAAAGCTATAGACAATTTGCGAATATTTTTTATTTCATTTTTCTCTCTGGAAAAAAAGTAAAACTCTGCGTTAAGTATACATTAAATTGATAATAATAGTAATAATAAAGTCATCACTAGAGTGAAGTAAAATTGACATGGACATTTTGATTAGAATTATTTTATCATCTGCAGTTTCTTCCACAAGGAATGCTCTCATGCTGTCACCCAAATTATCAATGCGATAGCACAAGAAATTTTAAGGAATTGTAACCAATGTATTTGTTTGCCATTATCAATCATATTTTTTCACGGATAATTTCAAAAAAACCACTTCGTAATTTGAATGAAAATTAACATTCTACAGCTAATTCAAAGAAATCATGCTTAACACAGATAAATTTAAATGTCATCAAGTGAGCATTCCTTGTCGATAAAGTTTGATATTTTTTTCTGCAAAAAAGCACTTTCATTTCAATATGTAGCACCATCGCAATCGCAAAGTCAATAACATTTTAATAGCAATCCAGCAGCAATTTTTGTTCGCACATCCAGACCATTTTTTTTCAGTTAAATTATCAGAAAAATTTTTCAGCGTAATAACATACACAATAATGAATAGAGATATTATCTGCTGGACGAAAGCTGTAAATTGGCACTTTTTAAAAATGATTGCTGCAAAAATTGTGTAATATAATTTTTTTAATAATGGAAGTACATCCACAATAGTAGTAAAATTTCATTCGTTTTTATAATAATCATAAGTAATAAATGTATTTATGTAGAGCTTAGAAGGAAGGTATTATAATTTCATTTCGTATTGTGTCGTCGTATAATTTTTTTACGTGTTTTGCCTGCAATTGCATATTATAGTTCGTGGAGCCAAGAAGATTTAAATATTTTTTTTTACGAGGATCAACCTCATAAAAATTTAGTCTTGGGGTCTAACATCTGCGTAAGTATATAGTATAGGTATAGTAATTTTAATAAATAGTGAGATCTTTTTATAATAAATTGACTAAGTGTTTTCAAGGGAGTGCTGAAAGTGCAAGTGATTTGTCTTGAGGAGTGAAAATGCTGTAATAAATATTTTTTTGTCATGTCTTTATCCAAGGAACTTGACTAGATTTTAAACATATTTTTTTGGAAGGATTGTAATCAAATTGACGCTAGAATTTGGAGCACTCGTAATGTCTTAGATCTGCTCATTTGCAATAGTAGTGAACAAGTTCAACGGAACAATCGCTAAAAATATAACAGAATTTTGGGGTTTAAAATGTTTAGTCACTTTTCCAATTTTGAATCCTTTGCTTATCGCATGTGAAACTAATTTTAACTCATTGATTCCTACAAACCACTACCACTTAATGGGTTAAAACATCTTTCCTGTTTACCCAATTAACAAAATTAAACTACGTCAACCCTTCCCCCACAAATACCTAGGAGCACACCTAATACAATATAATGGTTTATAATGCTAGTAAATTATTGGATTTTTTATCTTTTTTCGATTTGTTAATAAAGGCAATTGATTGAATAGTTTTGTTAGTTTTATTTTGAGTTAGTAATTGAGCACTTAAA
>JAHZMX010005074.1:0-26135 GCA_027743895.1 Seira musarum
TTCCCTTTTCAAACGTCTCTGTAAATAGAAAACAATATTTATACGTATTGATTGGTATTTGTGATTGGTGTAATGATTTTTTAATGTGAGGTAATTAAATTAACAACTGCACATACCTGAATAACACAACACCTTAACACTGTGTCTCACCCACGAACCTTCATTAGGCTTCACCTATTTTCGTACTAAATTGTTGATTTTAAATGCCGGAACTGATGGGTAGAAGCAGAATTTTTTACTGCCGTCCAGCCAACATGTTGAAATCAAACAGCATGATTTTTCTTCGATAAATTCAACAATCACAAACGGAGCACTTTGATTCACGTATAAATTGTTCATTTTCCCTGTTGAAATTTTTTGTAATTTTCTTGCAGCAAATAATTTACGAAGAATCACTTCACTATACTGTCGAAAACAAACTGAATGCAATAGTGGCTGGTTCTTTCATTATATATGAAAGCATACTGTCATTTGCATGTAAGTGGGCATAGATGGGGCATGGTGATACGTATAATGTACATAGTTTTAAACCAACCTACTCACGCTCGTACTAAGTATATGCCAATAGTGGCGGTCGTGGGCCAAGCATTCCCCATACACGTTATGTACTAAATATTTGATGTTATATCGTACATGGCAAATCAATGGCCTTTGTTCGTTTCCGGGGTTCAATTCACTCCCCGACGGTACCGGTCATGCCGGACATAAAAATTGTATCGGCCATTTATGTTATGAAATGTGTGCTGACTGGGTATTTTATATGGTCAAAAGAGTCTGCGTAATATCAATTGATGAAGGGCTTGTTATGTGAAACCAGCGTGCATAAAAATATGGTCCCTAGCAAGGGAACTACCCTAACTGCTCCCCATAATCCCATCCACCACCCAGACATTTTTAAGTGTCGTTTTTCATCAGAGGGTAGTCAATGCAATCATATATACCAATCGGTTCGCATATACCAATACTTGAGGCAGTTCGCAATTATTTATCTTTCATTCTATCAATGCAAAATTGTCTAGACGCAATAAACTGGCGTGAATGAATAATCTACATCAGTTTGCCAAATATGCAACGTCAATTATTTTAGGTATGTATTCTTCGGTCAATCCAAGGTGTAATGATGGACCTTCCCGTTGGAAATGAAATTCTATGAGTTATCTTGTTACCCATTATTTCAATTTTCTTCCTAATCATAGCATATTTATGGGAAAAATTAAATTACAAATGTAATTGCGAAATATCGAAAATAGATTCAAAACCAACCTAAAAACACTGATCTAGACGGTATGTTTGGTATGTGTGATTACGGGGGACACTTGAGTAGTTCGTTTATGAGATAAGAAGTAATACAACAATTCAATGAAAACTCATTTCCAAACTTTAATGAAGCTAAAAAAATTGATCGTGAAATAAAGCAATAGCAATTATGTTGTTATCATTATCATCATCACGGTTGAATGATGTCAAGTTAATGAAGAAATAAATAAATTTTGGAATTTTATTACTCAAAGAGGCAATTTAATGGCTCGTTCATCCAGATTTCCCTTGAAGATCCCATAAATAATTCGTAATTTTATTCATTATCATAGAAGGGTATGTACAGTTCTACACTATTTTTTAGTAAACAATTGCATTGCTTAAATTATGAAATATTTATTACATAGTAGTTAGTGAACATTGTATGAACCACTTTTACTGGGACCGATGGTTTTAATTTTTGACTTTTGATCTTTTAAGTATTGATATAACATAGGAATTTCCACCTCCGATTTGCTTCTCTGGTTTTATCTTTCTTTGTTTCTGAGTATCTTTCCGCTTTCCACATAAATTTTTCAGGTTACGGGAAATATTCACCAAACAAAAACGATAAAATTGCTTTACAATCTTTCGACTAATTTGGTAAATTACATTTTGAACTTTTATGTCATAAACCATTAGTATCATGGTAGAAATGGGCCATCCAACAAACAAAATCATAAAAATAATCTGACAATTCCCAAATATTGAAGGTGGAACAAACTGAAAATTTGCAGTGGTGGTGAAGTTCTCTGCCATTAATTTCTTGTATCTCAACCATAACCCATTTTCTCTCAAAACCCGAATTCTGGACACAGTGACTTCATCAATTCTTTGTTGCAGATCAATTTTCACACTCCCCGTCGTTATACTCTGATTCGTTCCCACATACATCGCATCTTTAGTAGTAGCTTCGTCCTTAATCAACTTGATCAAAATACGGTCGCAAAATATTTGAGGCAATATTAACGCCTTCTTATCACACTTTCGCAATGTCTGGTATAACTCATTTTGCTCCAATTCATCAAACTTAGGTTTCCAGTTGTTATAGGCGGATTCTGAATCTGAATACACTTTTTTAAATTTGTGAAAGAGTTGAAGCGTGTTTGGGAGCCATTGTGAATGGGTCCTGACATCATTAGATAAATTCTTGTACACATTGACTTTCCAGAATTTGACTTCATTCTCCACATAAATTTTTTGGTTTGCAGAATGATCCCCTACAGGATGCGCCTGAATTTGATATTTGAACATTTTCGTAATAAACTTCTCATCCTCAGAACGATTTGTGAACGCAAAAAACTCCAAACTTTTCATAGTCGGAGACACTCTAGTAAACATATCGAACCCATCACGAATCAATTGAGTGAAATCTGTGTAAGCTTCTAATTTTCTAGGCGCGATTATATTATAAACATTCTCATTTTTGTATGCATTGCTCACCACAATTCCTGCTAGGAGGAGAGTTCCAATCAGCCATCGAAGGGAGGCTATGTTCGTGTGGATTTTTGTGAATGGATCGGACTGTTCAAGGAGTAATTTTAGTGACCTAAATATACCAGGAAATATCGCTGTTTTTGAGATTTTCCCTAACGGATTTATTTGCTTGTATGTCTGCTCTACAAAATATGCAACGATTGGAAATAGAATAACCATGAAAATTATAATGACAAGCCATGTGGGTGCGTCGAAAATACTGATCAATTCTTTAAACGCCAATGGTACTTCTTGTGGCCTACCACAACTGACAAAGTTCAAGGGTTCCGCTACCTCCTGAAATTCATGCGGCGCTCGTTTACTGTCCCATGAATATATTCTTGTTTCCCCAAAGATGAAACCTTTGGTAAATATGGTGTAACGTGACTTTTGAATTGTGTTACCCCGACACTGGAAATAACTTTCTATTATCCAGTAGACGGAAAATGTAATTGTTATTGCTTCCAAAACCAGTCTGCAATCTTTTAATAATGCTGTGGTTACCCATGACAACGTCTTGCCACACCAAATAAAATATGTTTGTCAAATATTTTTCCTGTTTTGCCTCGTAGTAAGTAAGGGAAGAGAATTTGCGTTTGTGCCTACAAAGTCTGCGAATCATGGTCTCCTGTATTTCAAAGCCTGGATACGACAATTTGTCAATTGTCCATGGGATTTCTTCGTTTTCAAATGCCAACTTTTCAAAATCTATGAGAACCTTTTGGTCCAATGTACTAAATATTGGGCCTTTATCAATAAACGTTATTACGTCCTTTTTGTCCATGCGCATTAGACAATTTCGACATGGTTTAAGAAGTACAAAGCTCTCGAGTTTCATGGCGGAACCTTCGGACCCCGTTAAGATGAGAAAGAATCTGTGCTTTGCAATGTCTTCCCTGAATTGTTAAAAAACAAAGTAATTCCCATCAATTCAACTTCTTTGCAGAGAGACAGCGCATAAAAAATTATTTTGAATTTTAAATATATGCATCTTACATGGAAAAGGTGAAATCTCTTCCGTGGTAATAGATGTAATGAAATATCCATCCGGAAACCAGTTCTCGAACTATCTCACTCCTTCCAAAATTGCCCTTATTCAGAATCAAGAAACAGTTGTCCGTTGCTCGATACACTGACTGCCAATTTGGAAGAAACCGTAACGTATTTTTCATGAAATTCCCTAACATCCCATAGTCCAATATTATTGGATCTGGGAAAAGGTCAATGAAAATGCGGCACGTCCATGGCCGCCAATCTTTTGAGGAATAATAATGATACTTGGGAATTGCAGAGGGTCTGAACATGCACTTGTACAACTTCCTCTGGTTTGATATCAATCGCCCTGGGTACAACAATCTAGTTTGTGTTTGGTTCAAACTGATGTGAAGTGCTGCTTGGTGCTGTCTCAAAATAACCGGTACTTCGAGAGGATGAAGGTCGATGTCAATAAAATTTGTAATTACTATCGCACAAGTGTCAAAATTGTTCAAGAGTTCGTTGATATGTACAACACTGTTAGTTTCAAAAGATTTTCCATTCGGGATTAATAAGTAAAAGCCAATTAAGAAAGCAAACATTTTTAAGCACGAGAAGGTTTCCCAGAGAAATGTAAAGTCAAAGAATTGTGCCCTCAAAATGGTTTTTTCACACCTCTTTTCTATTAAATTTATAGTTCAATCAGAAAGTGTCTCTTAAATTCACTAAACTCATAAAATCCGAGTTTTATTATAAACTTAATAATTTTTTTCGATTTGTAAGATGTTTTTGTTGGGTCGCAATCGATCGCTGCAAGCACGGCAAATACTAATCAAGTAGCCAGCATGACTGAGCTAGCTACGTTAATAATTTATCACGTCACATATTACTAAAATTTTAAACATTCGCCAGTGCGAGCAGCAAATGATAGTTCTTCGGCGAAGACGACTCGATGAAAATGAAAAATAAAAGCTAATGAAGAAACGCCGACTTTTAAGCACAGTATTTGAATGTAGGTAGATTCGCTGCGACATGTAGGTAAGTTTGCTTTATAAGTTTCCTCTAATTAATTATTACTACGAACATTAGAAAAGCACTTCCGAAAATTAAAAAAAAAGTATTAGCAAAATAAAATATTTGGCTAGTTTGATGTAAAAAATAAAGACTTATGCTTATGAAATAGGTGTACGTCTAATGACTGCTTGTGGGTAAATAATGTTCTTATTCTGCCTACTAACTATTAAAAAGTAAATGCCAAACTTTTATTCTATTGCTTAAATGAAGTCCGTTTATAAATAAATAAATTAAAGTGGAAATAAATAAACTCAGGAATTTAATATCTCTCAATGACGCAATTTAATGGCTCGTCCATCCAGATTCCCCTTGAAGACCCCAGAAATAGTCCGTAATTTGTGGGCCAATTCCTATTCTATTTATGGCCGGCGTTTCCGGTATTTGGGAATTCGGATTCAGTTGCGGTAATAATGGTACTATATTTGAATTTGTATCGCTAAGTCGCCCAGGCCATTGACCCGCTGTTTGTCTAGCTCTAGCAACACAGTTTCGTGGGGGTGGTGTATATTCCTGTGGTCCTCTTGGCAACGTAACGGGCCGTCTCACATCATCCACATTTATTTCCCCATTTACTGAGACTGGTGTAAACTTGGCACATGAAGTCATTTGTGGAATCGTGAACTGATCCCTTTGAAGTTCATTACGGAGCTGTTGAGTCCATCGTACTTGGGTATCAGAAATTCTTTTCATTGTCATTCCAGCCAGCTGTCTGGGGGAAGTTGCGACAGTGTCCAGTTGACTTTCGTCCCTGATTAAAATAAGTATAAAGAATGCAGAATTTTGATACAGAACCGTAGGTAAAAAAAATTAATTAAATTTTAGAAACTTATGTACCTACCAAGTGATATTATTGACACCTAAATAGCGTCTCCAGTATGAAGGCTCCTCGATTTCTGATCCGCATATAAATACTTTTTCTACTTTTTTGTAGTGATACAGGAAACCGATACACATTTCCTGAAAAAGAATCAAGAATTATAGTTTCAATTTTAAATTGCTAAAAAACTGAATAATTTAAGCAGACAAATAGAGATCAAACCTGGGTTGTAGCAAATCCTCCCACAACCGTTCCATTTGCATCAGTGTTGTCGTACTCGCATCCTAAAGCAAAATGAAACTTTCTTAAACTCTTCTTTTTTCATTGTTCATTATGCGGTGTTTTCAACACTCACGCATTGTAATTTGATCTCCAGGCAATATCTTCCTTTCGCCATTCAGCATCTCAAAATGCTGGAAGAATGGGTCATAATTATCATCATTCCTAATCCATGGCAATTCTTCACCCCCACGGAAGATACGCATTCTCGCCTTTCGTCCAGCATAATGAGTGTGAAGGTGTGTCATAAAAACATTGATTCCCTCCGGGGGAAGAATAGATTGTGTGCATGCCCCACTACAATGACCAATTTGTAAATGATTTGGACTTTGCGGAGGAATTAATATTGAAGGGGATCCGGGAGTCATGTGCCCAACAGCTAAAAAGCCAAGTTCATTTGGTCGTAAATTGCTGGTGTAGTACATATCAAGATGTACTGTGTACTCCAAATTCGTCAATCTATCAGGGTTATCATAGTGAACTTGCAGGGCGTAATATTCGTCGTCGGATTCTGCAAATGCTTGGCCCGTGTGATCGGGGAAGAACACAATCTGAAAAACAAAAACAAAATTCCAAATAATTTGAGAAGCCTCACGAAATAAATTTTTTAAAAATTTCTTACGCGAGCTCCAAGTGCGTAGCCATTTACAAGCTCCGTACAATATTGTGTCGGAATTGGTCCTGTAGATTCCGGTAAAGCGTAGCATGTTTGTCCTGGTCCACCGACAAACCTCTCGAAAATACGCCTATCTGTACCAGGAGGAGTATTGCATCGATAAAGGAGGAGGTGATGGGTGTGCCTCAGAGCTTCTTCAGTTTCAAAGCGAATGTTGAACTAAAATTATAGAAGCATTTTCAACCACTTCCGGTGAATATTACTCAATCAAGTCCACGGACTTCTTTTAGGAAAATGGGACTTACGCCAACAATGTGATGCTTCCTTCCCAAACGTGGGGATTTGTGTATGGTACAATGGTAATCTGTCTCCTGAGGTGGTAATCTCCTCCTTGTTGATATAGTCCAAATGTTGAGGTTCTCCTTTTGGAGAACACTTCTAGGAGGAGTACCTGGTCTGAATGAATGTTCCTTAATTGCTCTTGGGACAACATTCGGGAAGAGTAAATGAACAGAATATTCTCCACGATTCCGGTTTGTGTTCCACTCTCTGGTGGGATCATCAGTTAGGCCATACGCCCAAAGAAGGGTAATTGTGTCTTCCTGGATTAAAATTTAATATTCTCAATTTAAATTCATTCAGGTTTTTGGGTGAATGGGGTAATATGAGAATACTCACGGTAATCAGGTAATCATCATTGTCACAAGTATCCAGGGCTCTAGAGAAACTGAGATATGTATGCGTGCCATTTTCAACGGCTAATTCCAACTGCCAATCTTGACTCTTGTCAATCTGGGGTTCACCAAATTGGACTCCATGTCTGTCCTGTAAACAATAAGTCCTGCTAAGTACCACAATTCGCATTCACCATAAAAAATAAAAATTTGTTCTTACAGAAAAATATGAAGTCCCATCATTGTTAACCCCTCCAATGACGATATCTGCATCGTCCACTTCCCCTCTTGTAGATAAGCCAAATGCAACAAACCCAACAGTTTTGACAGTCACATCAAAATGAATTTTATTTTCTTGCCAGTCAACGACCCATTCTAAAACGTAGTTTCCTTGGGAATCTAAAATCTCAAAATTTTGGTAAACTCTCGGATTTCGTTGCTGTATATCCCTTAAATCATTTTGGGCTCGAGTTTTCCAAACTAATGAACCGCAGATAAGCACGAATATGAAACTCAATCGCTTCATTTTTGTTTTAAACTGCTTTAGAAAAAGGAGACCACTTCATTTCATGATGCCAAACAGACTGGAATTTTTTTTAAGTGATGGGTTACAGTAACGATGTACTTTTGTGTTGAAAGGCGCATTAGTCATTTTTTTATTCATCTTCCTGCTCTGGTAAGGTCATCTTCTAGGATTAGTACGATATTTTGTAAGGAAAAGGGTGGAAAAGAAGGTAACACCCAAGCAAGAATGTATTGAAATGATTTCCGATCTCATAAACTCATTTGGTGAATTAATGCTCAACTCTTTTATTCATTTTCATGCTTCAGTGCACCGAATGCGAATATTTTTCTTACTCTCATTCATCGTGAAGCACACATTTTAGTATGCTATGCATGGGCTTGGCTTGAACGAACGTGAATTTATTGGGGCCTTGTGAGGAGTCTTGTTTGGCGACTGCCCAATTTGCTTTTGGAAGGATTTGGATGTACAACCGTCTTCAACGATGCATGGAAACAGTGTACTTTACTAAATAAACAGGACCTTCCATGAATTACGAAAATGGTTTACTTTAGGAATCTTCCCTCTTCTTTATTAAATATTTTGGAGTTAGCCATTTTGATTTTAATTATCACATCGGTCAACGATCTCTGGGGTAGTTGGTGACTCGGCTTGAATAAATTTTTTAAAAAATTTATTTGAAATTAACTTATTTTTGGTACAATATGAATTTTCTAGAGAAGATGCCGAGGTGCGGAAGGATAAATTACCAACAAATTTATTTTTAAAAAATATATCAGGTCCGTGGAGAAGTCAGGTGCCTGTAAAAGTAAAAAGCAAATGAACAATGAATAAAGTGTTAATTGCCAATTTTTATTTGCAAACTACATTTAGATTTTAGACTGCAGAAGATATTACTTTTAGATTCGCTTACTTTGAGCCAAAAGCCTATGAATAGTTTCCTCGCTTAACCTCATTTTGTTTTCATTAATTGTGATGCTGCTCCTGCTTCCAGATACCATACATTCAGCCACAACTTGAAGTATTCCCATGGAGTTTATTTTCATGCAAGCCATCACAGGGATTTCCCCTCTTGGAGCAGGTGGTATACCATTCAATGTAAACTTCCCAACCAGTTCGTTCTCCTCAGCCATAACCTTTTCTCCTTGATAAATTTTGAAGCAAATAAATGTCTGAAAGTCCTCAGTGGTACGGTAAAATTTTTTCATGATGCAAGGAAACTTCGTATATCTTGGAACCACGATCGACATCAATCCACCATGAACACGGAATCCAAATGAGAGCGGAGTAACATCTTGAATATTTATGAAATCAATGCCTGAGCCTTTGAACTGTTCTCCATTCATCATTGCAGCTTTGATAGCCGCTCCTTGAGCGACACAGTGGTCGGGATTGATGATATGGTTCAGTGATTTTCTTCCAAAAAATGTTTTCAACATTTCCTGTATCTTCGGAATTCTTGATGATCCGCCTTTGAAAACAGGTAAAATTGATTTTATATAGAATTGACATAAACGCAATTAATCTTTTTATTTTAAAACCCACCAACTAAAACGATGTCATCAATTTCTTCCTTTTTTTACATTCACGGTTTTCAGACACTTCTCTACAATTTGAATTGTTTTCCGGAACATTTCAAAATTTAATTCTTCAAACTTCTCGCGTGTAATTTCTACCTCCAGGTCCAGTCCATTTAAAATGGCATTAATTGTGACCTTCGTTGTCGTTGCAGTGGTTAATCGTATCTTTGCTTTTTCGCAGTGCGTTTGAAGCCTTCTCAATCTCTGATATGCTTCTTTCCTTTGACGATAATCAAAAGAGTTATTTCCTTCAAAAAAGTAAATTCCGGTTTTCTCTTTAAATTTCTTCGCGCAAAAGCTCGTTAAATTTATATCAAACTTTTCCCCTCCAAGACGAGTGTTTCCGTCGATTCCGAGTACTTCAATTTCTTTGGAGTTGGGGTCAATGTTTAGAACTGCGACATCAAAAGTACCTCCACCCAAATCATAAACGAGGACCTTTTTTGCGGTGCTTTCTTTCTTCTCGAGGGAATAGGCAATAGCAGCTGCAGATTGTTCACTAAGAATCGTGAGTACTTCTAATCCAGCCAGTTTACCAGCATCAACGGTAGCCTGTCTCTGACCATCCTTGAAATATGCTGGAACTGCGATAACCGCTTTCTTGATTGTTCCTGGCTCCAGTTTTAGGAACTTTTCAGCCATCGTCTTGAGATAAGTCAGCAGCTTTGCTGAAACCTGCTCGGGATACAATAGCAGATAGCCTGCCAATATTTTAGGGACTCCTTCGCTCTCTTGAAATATAAATGGCCACATTTTTATATCCCTCTGGAATAATAGATCCTTCATTGTCCTCCCAATTATATGCTTCGCGTCGTAGATCGTATTCTCAGGGTCTTTGTAGGCATTTTCTTTTGCAGGTTCCCCAATAACAACATCGGTATTTTTCATGTTGTAAGCAACGTAGCTTGGAGTAGTCAGATTACCCCCTTGGTCCAGATTTGGAATTGTTATGACCTTGCCTTTGTAGAAGACTGCTACACAGCAGTCAGTGGTTCCTAGGTCAATTCCAATTGCTGGAGCTGTGCCTAAGCCCTTTTCATGGTTGAGCTTCATGTCGTTCCTCATTTTGTACGCCTCAAACTGGTAGTCCATATCTTTTAGTAAGTCTTCACGTTGGACCTTGGTGATGGTGCCACTCGGAAGAGTTGGAATCAGCTTTCCCAGCACAAGCTCCTTGGTGGATGCATGAAAACCCTCGAGGTTATCGGGTGTCATCAATAATTCCGAGCTGCATTGTTTCTCCATTTCTTTGAAATATTCCCGACGACATTCCATAAATAAAGCATTCATTTTTCTGTCCTCATCTTCTTTTTTCAACACGAATAATTCAGCATATTCTTCAAAGGATTTTTGTATTTCCTGTTCGAGTTTCATTTGATACGTCTCCATAAAAGCTGGAGACTTTATGGGAATTTCTTCTTTGAATTTATCCAAAACCTTCGATTTTGTCCTTTGATGTGCTGCTGCCAGATCCTCTTCTGTTCTGACAACCTCGTCAATTTCTTTCTTCATTAGAGTAGCGTACTCAGTTCTGCAGTCAATTACCAAATTTTTTGCTTTCAGTTGAGCCGTTTCAAGATTTTTTGCGTTTTCTGTTTTAATACTTTTAAACGCTTTCTTCATCTTCCGTTTTAATTCATTCAGCGGCTTTTTCAAAGCATCAGGTTGTCCCATGTATGGACCAGCTTTAACGACATTATGAAAAACGTGTAATGCTTCCTCTCTGATCCGCTGATCAGCATCCTTTAAATCCTGGTCGTTTATATAACCGCCTTCCACTTCAGCAAACATGTCATTCATTTCATTTTGATAATGCTGAAATCCACTCATCTTTGCATTTTTAATGCTTTCCCAGGGTGCTTGCAACTCTGACTGGACATGTTCATAAGCGTTTTCAAGTTCTTCCTCGAATTTTTTCAGTAGGGCATTGTGCTGACTGGTGTCTGGAGGGTA
The DNA here is from genome assembly GCA_027743895.1 of Seira musarum. Classification (NCBI taxonomy): domain Eukaryota; kingdom Metazoa; phylum Arthropoda; class Collembola; order Entomobryomorpha; family Entomobryidae; genus Seira; species Seira musarum. Next base: position 11,264 of record JAHZMX010005074.1, read on the forward strand.
AAATTGGGAAGGATCAAAACTTGCCATGTATTCTTTTTTATGGTCGTGGTGTATCTTCTGGAGAACTTCGGCTTCCAAGCAATCTTCATCATCAAGGACTGATTTCAGGTCGGCAAGGCAACGGCCACATTCGTCGCTCACATATTGATCCGCTTTTTCCTGAATTTCTTGGAGTTCAGATTTCAGCCCATCTACAATAACCTGGAAGACGTCATCGACACTGGTTCTCAGGTCGTCAGCGAAATGTTTGTGGAATTCATTTTTGCCAGGCTTTGGAATCCATTGGAATGATTTAATTATTTCTTTTCTAAGATTCTGATGGAACTTTTCAATCATTTCAAAATCTTTGAACTTGTTTATTACGATGTGACTATTAAATTGGTTTTTGTAATCTTCCACAAAATCATTTACGATTTCCATCATTTTCTTCTCAGCGCTTAAGCGATGGGATTTATTCTTTTTCAAAATTGACTTAAAGATAACGTCAAGTCGTCCGGTTAATGATTGTTTCAGCTCCAGCAAATCCTTTTCATCTTCAGCTTTACGTTTCTTTGCAAATTCGTTTAAGACATTGGATTTGGAACGTTTCTCTGCATTTATCAAATCACTTTCATCGTGGAATTCCATTTCAGTTATTGGAAACCGGTTTTCCAAATCCTTCTTGAATGTTAACACCGCATCTTGTGTTCCTTTCAGGATTTGACTTTGCTTGTGAGCTTTTGCAGTGGCTGCTAAAATATTTGTGGGGGTTGGGGTTTCCTCAGAGTTGAATACCTCAATGAACATTTCCAAACACGATCTAAAGTCGGCAGCAGTCCATTGATTCCCTTTCATTTTCTTGATGACGATATTGTCTACGCTTAACATGGTATTGATGAATTCTTCCAGTTTCCCTATACAACGTCAAATATTTTATTGAACCCAGTAGGAGTAAGGTCATCACGAATTAAACTTAGGGGCAAACAAGGGATCAAGCTCGGAAATGCTTCCGGTGAAATCCGGGAAAATTGCTTTACATCCAATGCTCGGTAAGAGGAAGCAGTCCAGACTTTGGAAACACTTTCGAATTGTTTGGCGTACCTCCTTTGCCTCTTTGGGTTGCCTCGGCTTCACTTCAAGCTTTCCCTTCAGAAATTTTTGTCCTCCATCTTCACCATATGGAAAGTCTATGGGTTGATTCCAGTCGCGAATCAGAAACATGAGCTTCTGGAAAGGTGCATTACCTTCCTCCGATTCCTGGAGAGCTAACAACCCGTAGTGAACGTAGGTGTTCAAGGTGAAAAGAATGTCTTCTTGAAGGTTGTGGAAGAAATTGAAAATCATGACGGATGAAGACAGAAGGCTCAGTTCTACAATGGCAGACATTTCCTTTATCGTAGTGAACTCATCTTGGGTTCCTTGGGTATCCATAAGAAGGACGCAGACTTCCTGACCTTCTTCAGTTTTTAGTCCCTTGCCCCTTTTTCAAGAGCTTCCAGATACCGGATCATATATCCAAGAAGGAAGCTTTTCCCCATTCGAGAAGGTCCACAAACAGTAAAAATCGAAAGAGGACGATCTCCACATAGTTCAAGCAATGCGATCAAGATTCTCGTGTTTTAGCTTTATTTCCGTCTCATCACGTTCCTCAGTTCTGACAAACTCGATTAGCTGCAAAGGCTCTGCATTATCCACGTTTTCGATGGGTTCCAGTGCCATGGCGAAGCGCTCCCTAAATGAATCGTGAAATGAATTTCCTAAGCCAACTGATCTGATGATATTGGATGTGAAATACAATTTACACTTTTTCAGTACATGAAGGATAACCGAATTACAACCAAAACCAAAAATAGTTTAGTTACACCAGAAACACTTTTGGTTGGATTGCTGTATGCACAAATGATTCGGGAAGACAGAACACATCACTGGAATATGAATGGCGTGCTATCTAGGAATTGAAACACTAAAGTACGTACGTGAAGTACATAGACTTGATAAGAACGAAATGTTACAAAAACATTAACTCAAAAAGTTTTTACTATGCTACTGCCAGTGCCAGTCTGAGTCAGATAATCATCAATCACGTCATATCATTTTTCTGATTCTGATTTGTGATTTGACTGATATGAGCGATAGGGATGTCAGAAACGAAACCCAGAATCATCGAGTAATAAACATCTTACTCAATTTTAGCTTGTGCCGTACGCACTTACAAAATTATGTAATGAGGTAGTTATTTTGAAGCATTTAATTTAATGTTTAATGCATTACGATGAACTTTCATACATATTTTTCACACCTTTCCTTTATCAGGGCCCCGGAAGAAAAATGAACGATGGTTGTCAAAATATGAAAAAATAAATACCAAAAGCTAATATAGTCCACATTAGGTGTACAGCATGCGAATGTCATACAATTCACAATCACGAGCACATCAGATTTTTGTAAAATCAAGGCGAGATCGATAAGCCTAATAATATGCTCAGTGCTGATCAAATCTTATCTAACAATGGAACCACACACTTTACAGGTTTGAAATATGAATTTTTAGACCAAATTTTTTCTACCATGCGATTCACCGATTCAAAATGTCTAGTAAAAATTTACAATTCCAAATTCACATCGTTTCCAATGCCGTTGAAAGTCCGTTTGATATTCCGTATTTGCTCCATATATTTGGATATGTACACATTAAACATTTATTTCATTTTATAAAGCCAGCAAAATTGTAACATGCATGAGAACGCAATATCACAAATTAGCAAAAGCTTTTTCCCCAAATCTTTATTTTCAATTTGACAAAATTTACATTACAATCTGGAAAAATAATCATTGGATATTATTCAGTTGCATTACTTCAGGTATGGTCCTGACTGAATGAATAAAAGAAAAAATGAATACTGAATCATAGGTTTAAATGCTGGAGCAGATATCAAAAAATGTAAAATTGACTGTAGCTTTAAAATATCTTTGCGATTACTGATGTTGAAATCGATGAAATTTGCCCTTTCATAAAATCTTTTGCTAAATATTTTAACTCTTGCATATTTTTACTAGACATTTTGACACGCTGAATTGCATGATAGAAAAAATTTGGCCTAAAAATTCGTATTTCGAACCTGTAGAGTGTGTGCTTCCATTGTAAGTACTAAATACGCTTAAGAAATTGTTTAGATCCACATCAAATCGATGTCAAAAAATGAGACACCTTAATGAATATTAAATGCTCTCATTATCATATGGATCACATGGATCCTCAATATTAATGAATACTTATTTTAGCTATTGATTAAACTTCAAATGTAGAAAATGGCCTCGAATCTATTTTCATATCTCTTCGTTCACGTAAATCAAAAATAATTTTTATGCAAAAATATTTTTATTCAAACTTTAATAACTTCAAGAATAAAAAAAATTAATTCGTTTAATGGAGAAGTCGAAATCAGGCACCTGAAAAAATTAAAACAAGCATTTTATTAGTAATTAATTTTTAAAAATGAACATCCATGTTATAATAATAAAAATAGGACAAGAAAAGATTATGTCCTCATCCGCTTACTCTCAGCCAAAATCCTATCAATAGTTCCCTCACTCATCCTCATTTTGTTCTCATTGATTGTGATGCTACTTTTACTTCCGGATGCCTCACAATAGGCGGACACGTGAAGTATTCCCATGGAATTTATTTCCATTGTAATTGTGGTTGGAATCTCACCAGTTGGAGCAGGTGGAATTCCTTCTAGGAAAAACCTGCCCAGAAACTCATTTTCCTCTGCGGTTTCATGTTCGCCCTGATAAATTTCAAGTTTAAATCTAGTTTGATCAACCGCCACTGTAAACCATTTTATGTTTAGTGAACAGGGGATTTTGGTATTTTTTGGAATGATAATTAAGAAACGTCCCAAATAATTTCTGAGTCCTAATGACAGAGGTACTACGTCTTGGATTTTACTTAAGTCTAATTTCGCCTTCGAATTCTCTCCATTCATTACAGCAGCTTTGATAGCTGCTCCATAAGCAACACAGTGGTCAGGATGGATTGTGTAGTTGAGTGCTTTTCCTCCGAAAAATGTCTTGAGCATTTCCTGCACTTTAGGAATTCTGGAGGAACCACCTGCAAAATTTTAAATGATTTTTTTTAAAATTTAGGACAATGAAATAACTACAGTGATTGACGTAAACTAGTAATAAGTAATAAATATTGTGTTAGGCTAACCCACTTACCGACTAAAACGATATCATCAATCTCTTCCTTCCGAATCTCTACCGTTTTCAAAGCTCTCTCAACAATTTCAATGGTCCTCCGGAACTCTTTATCGTTTAGTTCTTCGAATTTGTCTCGCGTAACTTCAACCTCCATATCCAAGCCGTTTGCAACTGCGGCAATTGAAACTTTTGCAGATCTGGCAGTGGCAAGCTGCTTTTTGGCCTTTTCACAGCGGGTTTGAATTCTGCGAAGGCGTCTCCTGACAGCATGCCGAATAACTTTGTCAGGTGAATCCTTTCCATCAAATTGTTCCTGCTTCCATTTGTAAAAACTTTTCTGTCATGTCCGTGAAATATCTCAGGAGTTTTGCAGATACCTGCTCAGGATATAGAAGGTTACCATTCGCCAAAATTTTAGGAACACCTTCGTCCTCCTTTACGGTGAATGGCCACATTTTGATGTCGCTTTGAAGAACAGGGTCATTCATCTTCCTTCCAATGATCCGTTTGGCATCAAAAATTGTGTTCTCCGCATTTTTGTATGCATTTTCCTTCGCCGGCTTGCCAACAACGACATCCTTTCCACTTCCGTCAGTGTTGTATGCAACGTAGCTTGGAGTAGTCAAATTGCCCCCTTGCTCCAAATTTGGAATTGTGGTGACCTTGTCTTGATAGAAGACAGCGACACAGCAATAAGTGGTTCCGAGATCAATTCCAATAGCTGGAGCTAGGCCCAAGCCCTTTTCAAAGTTGAGCTTCATGTCGTTCTTCATTTTGTACGCTTCAAATTGATTGTTCATTTCTTTCATCAAATCCTCACGTTGGACCGTGGTCATGGTGTTGCCTCTTCCAGTTAACTTGTTTAGTACTAGCTGCATTGTGCAAGAATGAAGACGCTCAATGTGATCTGGTTTCATGAAGAATTCAAAGCTGCATTGTTTCTCCATTTCCGTGAAATATTCCTGGCGACATTCAATGAATAATCCTTTCAACTTCGCTTCTTCCTCGGATTTTTTCAACTCGAACAATTCAACATATTCTTCGAAGGTTTCTTCGATTTCCTCTTCGAGTTGCTCTTGATATGATGTCATAAAGCTTGAAGACTTTATTGGAATTTCTTTTTTGAAATTATCACAAACTTTTGAATTGGCCCTTTTGTGTGCTGCTGTCAAATCCTCTTCCGTCCGAACAACTTCATCAATTTCTTTCTTCATTAGGGTGACGTACTCAGCTCTGCAGTCATTCACTAGAGTTTTTGTTTTCCATTTAGCCATTGCCAGATTTTTTGCGTTTTCAGTCTTAAAATTTTTGAACGCTTCCTCCATTTCACTTTTTAATTCATGCAATGATTTTTCCAGCACATCAGTATTCTTTGTGACTGGACCAACATTAGGGGCATTCCGAAACACGTCTAATGATTCTTCGCTGATCCGCTGATGAGCAGCGTCCAAATCTTGGTCGTCCACATAACCGCCTTCCACGTCCGTGACCGCACATTTCATTTCATTTTGATAATGCTGAAGTCCACTCATCCTCGCCGTTTCAATGCTTTTCCTGGACATCTCCAAACTAGCTTTCAACTCTGCCTGGACATGCTCATATGCCTTTTCAAGTTCTTCATCCACCTTCTTCATTAGGGAGCTGTGCTGATTAGTCTCGCACGGATAGAAATGTGAAAGATCGAAGCTTGCCATGAACTTTTCTTTTCGTTCCTGATGAATCTTCTGGAGATCTTCGTTTTCCAAACAATTTTCATCATCAAGCAACGCCACCTTGAGGTCAGTAAGATAGCCGGCACATTCCTCGTTCACGAATTGATTAGCCTTTTCTTCGATCTCTTTAAGTTCCAGTTTTAACTTATCTCCAATAGCTTGGAAGGCACCATCAACATTGTTTCTCAAGTCGTTGGAATAAGACATATGGAACTCCTGTTTTCCAGGTTTCGGAATATTTTCGAAGGAATTGACCGTTTCTTTCCTTAGATCCTCGTGAAACTTTTCAATCTCGCCAAAATCTTCGAACTTGTTTACTGTGATATAGCCATTCAACTTGTTTTTGTAATCCTCCAGAAGGTCATTCACGATTTCGTTTATTTTCTTCTCAGCGCTTAAGCGATTGGATTTGTTCTTCTCCAAAATTGACTGAAAGACAATGTCCAGCTGCTCATTCAACGATTGCTTCAGCTCCTGCAAAACTTTTTCTTCTTCCTCTGCAAGTTTACCTTCGAATTCGTTTACGACTTCGAATTTGGAATGCTTTTCTACCTTCATCAAATCAGTCTCATCATGGAACTCCATCTCTGTGAACGGGAACCGGTTTTCCAGATCCAGCTTGAATGCTGACACCGCTTCTTTCGTTGTCAAGGTGATTACGTGTTGACGCTTTTCCTGATTTTGGGATTTGACTTGATCATACCTCTCCTTCACGAGTATATTAAGCTCGGCTATGCACGTTTCCATGGCATCAGTATCGGAGGCACCAATTTTCTTCATATTCGTAAGTACCTCTCTGGCGGCTTTCTCCGCTGCCTCATGTGATTTCTCCACATGAAAGTCTGTGAAGTACTGCTTGTCTCTCAGCTTCTTTTTTAGAGTTTCTTCATATTTCTTACATGCCTTCTGGATTTGACTTTGCCTGTGGGCTTTGGAAGTGGCTTCTAAAATATTTGTGGGACTTGGAGTTTCCTCGGAGTTGAATACCTCAATGAACACTTCCAAGTACGACCTTAACTCAGCAGCAGTCCACTGATTTCCAAGCATTTCTTTGATGACGATGTCGTCCACGCTGATCAAGGTACTGATGAATTCCTCCAGTTTTCCTATACAAAATGAGTTATTTTAATTTTATGAGCTTTGAATGTAGCTAGAATAAATTAAGATTTGAGTTTTAATTTAACTTACGGGCAAACAAGGGGTCAAGCTCGGAAATGCTTCCAGTGAGCTCCGGTATGATGGCTTTGTATCCGATGCTCGGCATGAGAAAGCAGTCCAGATTTTTGAAACATTTTCGAATTGTTTGGCGAACCTCCTTTGCTTCTTTGGGTTGTCTCGTCTTCACTTCCAGCTTTTCTTGAAGGAATTTTTGTCCTCCATCAACCCCATACGGGTAGTCACCGGGTTGATTCCAATCACGAATAAGAAACGTGAGTTTCTGAAAAGGCACATCTCCATCTTTCGAATGCTCAAGAGCCAGCAATCCATATTGAACGTAAGTGTTCAGGGCGACAAGAATGTCTTCTTGGAGGTTGTGGAAGAAATTGAAAATCATGACGGATGAAGATAGCAGACTAAGTCCCACAATGGCAGACATTTCCTTGGTGGTCGTAAACTCGTCTTGCGTTCCTTGGGTATCCAAAAGAAGGACGCAGACTTCCTGACCTGCCTCAGTTTTTATTTTGAATGGACGACTCCACATCCAAATCCCTTGAGTTTCGGGTTTAATTACCACTGCGGAACTTGAACCCGGTCAGAGGTTTTGTCCTGTTTTCCCAATCCATCCAGTCGCTTTCTTCCTTCTCTAGAGCTTCCAGACACCGGATCATGTATCCTAGGAGGAAGCTTTTGCCCATTCTGGAAGGTCCACAAACCGTAAGAATCGAAAGGGGACGATCTCCACATGACTCAAGAATACGATTAAGGTTCTCATGTTTCAGCTTTATTTCCGTTTCATCATTTTCATCATTTCGAACAAACTCGACAAGTTGGAGGGGTTCGTCTACTAGACAATTGTCTAGTTCTTGCATTTCTGCTTCCATGGCGAATCTTAGGAACGAATGGAATTAGACACAGGTCATTTTTGCGAAAGTTTGCTTTATATTCCAATATTATGGAGGGACCTGACCTTACCAAATCTTTGTTCCGCTATGCAAAGATTTGCTGTTTGTTTGTCGTTTTGTTGGATTTGATGCTTTCCCAGTACCTAATTGTTAAAATAACGAACGGAATCGGTTCAATTTATTATATTAAGCATACCAAAATACTTGTAACATCGTCAATGATATTATGTTTCTCTTTGAATTTTTATTCATAAAATTCAACTTACTTTGCGGCACCTTCGTTTTCGTAGTTATGCAGGTAGTCCTGTGTCCCCGTCTCCAACTGATCTGATCACCCAATCAACTCCGAACCAGATCGGACTTCAATTTTTATTAATACACGGTCATAAGGTTTTAAGAAATAGTGCACTATTTTTATGGCAAAATTAAGTTTTCAAAGCTTAATTGACAAAATGATAATTAATAATGTAGGCTATAGTTGAATTGCACCACGGTAATTAAATTACTACTACTACACATTTGGCCAGGTTTGAGGTTAGGTTTCAATTTTCCTTGAAATGCTATATCAATTAAAAGTTTGCTTAGGGGCGACCGTTTATATTTTTTACAGTATGCATTCCATCAAACCGTAAACCGAGGAGCGAAAAATATTATTGCTATTATTAAATATGTTGCTCGCGTCACAATCGATGAGATAGCAAAGGACTTCACATCGCCGTATTTTAAACATAGATCGTCAGTGTTGCAAATACTTATACATGATTGGCATTACTGCTGATAAAACGAAAAAAATGAGAGCTGCAGGCTGCAGCTCCATATCCAAAACTATGTTGTGGGGACAATTTATTATTTTAGTTTGTTTACAATGTACATTTCCCTTATTTGACAAACTATTGGATAACAATATTAATGCCACTTAATTACTTCCATTACATAACTAAATGTTTTATAGTGGGTGAACAAAGTACATGGAATTAGTAGTTCTAAGGATTCGCTAAAGCTGAAATTCATTTTAAGTATAACACAAATTAAAAAATCTAACTGTCATGGCTGAATTTTTAAAAAATTTTACTGTGGAAGTTGCAAGACATGAACCTGAAAATAACAACAAAACTTTCTTGTAAAAAAGATCCTACGATCGGTCAAAGCTTGCTTTAAAGAAATATGTATGACTTCATCCAAAAGAATTCGGACACCTGGAACCCAATATTAACGTTTTGAAATCCCAAACCTGAAACAAATATAAGAACATTATGTACTTGAATATGCATATTTGAGGTATATATTTTATAATGTCAGTTGCCAGCTAAATGAGCTTACCTAATTTACTTATTTGAATACTTGGAGCAGGCCTTCTCAAGAACCTCCAATTCCTTCTGGAGACTCTCAATGGTTAGGTCGGAACTTTTGAGGAGAACCTTTGCTTTCTCAATCTTTTTCTTGAACAGTTCTGAGCTTACTTCCGTCTTAAAGTTGTACTTATGATTGTGTATTCCTTTTTCCATTTCTTCGCATTTCGTCTCCAACTTAACCTTCGCAACCTTGATTTCTTCATTTTCCTCAGTTTCTGTTTCCATGGGAACAGCTTCCGCTTCTTCGGTAATTGTCATGTACTCAAATAGCTCATTGATGAGCTTTTGAATATCGTCTCTCTTGAGATCAGAAATTGTAGAAGGGGTCCATCTATAATCCGTCGTGTTCACTTTTTGGCCTGCTGAGTACCTCTTTATAGCTGGATCACATTTGACTTCCTTTAGAGTGATTATTGCATCTGAGTTGATCTGGAAGATGGGATAGAGCTGTTGGGCATTGGAAACACTGCTACCAACCGTCAACTCCCCAATATAACAGTCATTTCCATCAAAAACATTTATTTGAAAGTATTTTGCTTTCTTGACTTTCTTCGGGAGCTCTGTTAGAGTAGTTTTAGATTGGGGAGGCAATGTCCGATACTCTCCCGCTGTAATGGCTTGACTCGAGGAGTTTATCTCAGGGCAATACTTGTAAACGTCGTGGTACATAGACTCCTTCAAACACTCGGTAGGGTGATCCACCCGTCCAAGCATTGACGCTCCCAACATTCCGACAAAACAAGGGTCTGTTCCAGTGATGCGGATGCTGCGGCCGTATCCTTTCTCTTTGACGACCGTTTCAAAAATTTTGTACCATTCTGTGTCCCAGTTATCGTTCGAGTTGGTTACAAATATAGCTTCTCCAGGCCACATGTCGGAATGTCTACGTTTATCAAACATTGACTTGCAGACATCACTAACAAATTTTATCTTTGCATCCAGATTTGGTCCAACGTGATTTTCTTTCGAGGTCGAAGATGACCAAGGCAAATATTGCCCAATGTCAAACAGTTTTCTCCAAAATCCTTTCTTTTCTACTGCTACGTTCGTGATATTCCAAACATTGAATTGGCTCATTGTGACCTTTTGCCGATTGTCAGACAAATAATGAGTATACACGGCTGCAGTGATGACTCCATAGTTCTCAGAAAGAACGAGAATACATCCATTGGAAGAAGCTCTGGGTTGACAGGAAGTAAGAGCGTAAGCAGCGCAGGATTCTTCGTTTACTAAATAAACATCAGAGAAGCCAGCGACTCTTGCAGTGTCCTTCATCTGCAACCGCTGAGTACTGCAAAACCAGAATGGAACGACAATTACTGCCGTTATGAAGGAACCTTCCATTTTCTGTTCGGCGCCCTCCTTCAGAGATCTCATGATGAAACCCAGCAGAAATTCAACTCCAACGTCGTAACTAGCGTGCTGATCACCCACATTGAATCCGACTGTCTCCCCATTGGAATGTGAGTTGTCTGTTCCCAGAAATTGAGTAATCCACCAATGCTTACGTGGTTGATCTGCAGAAGTGCAGTGGACCACCGCTTCTGTCCCATATACGAGGTCTCCATTTTCATTAATTCCAACTATGCTGGGCGTTAATGTCTCCCCATTTCCATTTTCCAGCACTCTAAAGTTTCCGCGAACGGTTGTCCCCATAGAGATATGCTTCGTGGATAATCGAAAAATGAGCGGATCAAGTTGCGTTTGCCATTGCACTTGTTCCCTTTTCGTAACCATTCTTCGTCTGGTATCTTTGGACGCATTTGAATTTGAGCTGTGATTGAAGCGTCTGGCTCTTTCCATTTCTTCTTGTTGGAGTTTTTGTTCCCGCTTTCTCTCCCAATCTTCCGCAAATGCTTTCGCGAGGTTGTTTTCGTTGACATTCCATACAATATCCCAATACTGCTTAATTTGATGTTCCAATGCATCACAATGGCCGACAGTTGGTTCAGACTCACGTACTGTATTTTTGATGTCAATCCTCAGCAAATTCTGCAGCTCTCTAAGCGAATCTAGACTTTCTCTTTTCAGTTTACGCGGCTCGTAACCGTGTGGATTCATTTCCAAGATTTTTTCCATTTTCTTCACATATTCTTCATATCTTCGAGACACAAGCTTGCTGACTTCTAATTGCAATCTTTTAAATTTCATTTCGTTTGAATCCTTATGACCTTCAAATATTTTGGAAAGCTCATTTTCCAAGTATGAAATCCATTGCTGTGCGTCTTCTGGGGGGTTATTTGCTGTAGCTGGATTTACAACCTTCTTACTCCACTCGATGAGTCTCGATTTTAGATCGGAATGAAGTTGCTCAAATTGGTTTCTTGTAAATGCTCCATGCATTTTAAGGTAACCTTTCATTTGCTCGTTGTAAAAATTTATCATTTGGAGACGAACAGTTTCTCGAAGATTCTTCTCAGATTCCATCACTGCTGCATTCGTTGCCTTGTAGTAATCCAAAATTCTATTCATGGCCAAACACGTAATTTCGTATGTACTAGTATGGTTCTTCATTTCTTCCGTCAGACACGCTGCTCCTATTTTGGACGCATTCTCTGCAAACTTCTCTGGAGGAAAATATGCGTACAAGTCAAGCTGCCTGCCAACTTGATGACTGAATTTACAAACTGGTTCAAATGTTATTGAAAGGAATGACATGCAATCTTCATTGCATCTAGTATGCACTTGCTGGCAAAAGTCATTCCACAGGTATGGAGCAATGGCATTCCTGTAATTGTGTTCCAAAATTTCTTGAAGGGAATGATCATAAATGGTTTTGAAACTGTAAACTGTTCGTGGGTTGAAATCGGCAATGTTAATCCAATAATTCTTAGAATAAGTGGGCACCATTTTTTTCACTTGCACGATTGCTGTGGGCAAGCATTCATCCAAAACCCGAAGATTTCTTTCATGCTGCTGCTGCCGTTTTATTTCCAAGCGCTTTTTCTCCTCCTCCGCCTCTCGCCTTTTCCTTTCTTGTTCCTGCTCCTCCTGTTGCTTCTTTCGCCTTTCCTCTTCTTCCTTTTTCTGCTTTTCTTCCACCTCTTCTTTCCTTTGGGTCTCATCTGCCAACTTTTGTGTGTCTCTGCTATGCACGTCTTCGGGAGGAGGGTCAACTTCCATGTTTTCGCAATTTATCTGCAAGGATTCACTGTTACGTTCAGAACTATGGTCTGAACTGCTTATTGCTTTCCGAGCAGGTAGTGTTCCATGATCATCATCGACTTCCATTTTAGTGCATTCCTCCGAGTCATTTTTAATGAAGGTATTGTCTTGATTTGGTGTCCTAATTTGTTTAGGAACTGAATCGTTGACTTCAGTTCTGGTCTCCCTTTCGTTCAAATCACTCATAGATTCAGGGTCCTGGGAAATTGTATCACTTTGACTTGAATTAGACTCAGGTTCATCCAAATCTGTCTCTAGTACCACCCCGTTCAAACCCTTGGTTGATGTTGAGGATGGTTCAGTGTCTTCAGACTTCACTTTTTGTCCGTATTGATCATTGACGTTGGTAGCGACTTCTTGACGGATATCTACAGTGACTTCATATTCCTTCGAGTCGATTTGGAGCAATTGCTTTATAGGGACCTTTTCTTTCTTTAGGGCTGTGTTATTCTGAAGTTGATTTACAGAGTTTACACAGGCTCCTAAAAACTCTGAAATGTTTGAAAGTTTAACGTTTTCCCCGTTTTGAATTTTCTTGGGAATAATTTCTTCGACTTCTATCAGGAATAAACGCAGAGCATCCTTGTACGGTTTTATTAAAGGCTTGATGGCGTCGTATTTAAAGCGGCCTTCTTGGTCATGTAAAGCTGCTTCACATTTTTTTATTTGAATGAAGTTGATGTCCTGGAATTTGTCGAGTTGGGTCCTGTCTATCTTTATTAACTCAAGTATCTTATCCTTTGCTCTGTCATCTCTCGAAGGCTTTGGGGAATTTTTCTCACTTTCTACATCCAAAATTATTATGCTGCCACATACCTCTGTGGGGGGCGAAGGTATCGCAAGGGAACACACTTTTTCAATGAGTAACTGTAAAAGGGAATAAAATATTTTTGTAAAATTCCAGCAGTTTTATTTTCCTTGTCAAGAATTTGCTTTGCTGGTGTGATGTACTTACTTTTCCATTTTTGTTCAACAATTCCAGGAGCCTGGAGCACACCAACCCCAACAAACTTTCGATCATTTCCGCTTCTTCTACTTCAATCAACTGGGATTTCCTGGATATGTGGTAATGCAAAATCCAGATAAGTCTTTTCGAATTTTCCTTTAAGTATGGCTTTGGCCAAATATAGATCCCGCTTGTTCCTGAAGGTTCGAACAGCTCCTTGGATGATGCCACAGAACCGAAATGAAAGCCCTCCTTGAAGCGCCCTTCACTTACAAGATCTTCCAGCCATCCTCCGTTGTTCGGGTTTTGGGAGCAGTTAATCATTAAATTCGCAATGAAAGATTTTCCACTTTGTGGCGGCCCAATGACAGCTAAGAATGCTACTGGATAATCTTCTGTATATTTCCTCTGGGAGACTTCCAGAATTTTCGCGAGGTTCTCGTTTTCAAACTGAAGGAACCCAGCATTGCATGAAACGATTTTCTGAGGCATCAAAATGTCTTCCTGGGGATGGTCGTGAGGGATCTCAGTGCCATCATCACCTTGAGAGGTGTCTCCTGAAAAAAGAACAATTTAAGTGAATATCATTTACTAAACAATACTGAAGCAGCATCTTAAAATATACAACCACTTTAATTTAATAAATTGAATTCATCGTGATTTTTAAAGCTATAAAGATTTACCTTTCATTTCACCGTCCATTTTTGTAATTTTAGGAGTTGAAAATTAATGTGGCCACAAACCGGCTCGAGTGGAGAAAAAAATAACCCCAACCCAAAGCTTTTCTTTTGCCCCTGTCAGCAAAAAGTCCAGAAATCTCAATTTGGTAGATCCACTATCCACTTAAAAAGAATTTTCTAAGATTATTGTTATAGGCTCGGCAACATGCGGTCAAAATAAGTAAAGTTTATTGCTACTAATAGTAGCCTATTATATAAGTAATTCAATTAAGCAAACCAAAATCAGCAGTTTCCAGAATTCTGTCCCCTCCTTTCTCAAAACGAAATATCACATCTCAAGAACGAATTGTGTTACCTACAGACAGAAACAAGTCACAGTCACATTTACATTAGTCGTGCTCCTTACTGCTTTTGCCACACATTCCCATTCCCATTCATCCACAATCCAGTTTCTTTTCTACATCATCCTACACGGGCTACACGCTCGCCGCCTCGACTTCGACTTATCTGGCATGACATAACTATGACAAGAACGAATGAATGGAAATGGCTAAAGTGCTTACTTACAGCCAGGGACAGCAAGAAACCAGCGAAAAATCTGTTTGACTGGTTCATTTTGTTGACTGTTGGTGGACTTTTCATATTGTGAGTCAGAGTAAATCTTCACGATAAGACAATGCAGATACTGGTGAGCTGCGTTAAGTCTATCCGTGAAGCTTTAACCTGACTCTCAACATGAAAAGTCCACCAACAGTCAACAAAATGAACC